>JAYESA010000012.1:10272592-10565092 GCA_036927795.1 Iris macrosiphon | reverse complement strand
ATTTAGGTTTTTGTGTAGTTTCTAGGTGATGGGACATGTAGTATTTGTAGGTGAGAGAGAGAGGGGGCTGCCTTGGGATTAGGGCCGGCTGGGTGTTATTTTTTGGGAAGTTGGAGAGGCTTCATCATGATGAGGGGAGGGCTAGGATTGAGGGGTTCAAAATGTAGGGTGGAGATATGTCCCCAAAAAGTAATATAGGTACATAAAAATGGGAGGAAAATTATGATAGACCGGTCAAGGGAAGGGGGTCTCATTCTTCATGTTGTTGGACCAATGAGTGGGGGGCACCTCACTGTAAATTTTTATAAAAGCTCCTGAACAATTAGAAAATTGCACAAAAGCTGAAATTGAGGATTTGATGTGACAAAACACCATGTTTGGTGTTTTGTATTGGACTAGAATGGTGTATGGTATTTTGTATGAGGCTTGTGGGTTTGTGTGTGGGTTTGGGTTGGAGTTGGGTCTAATTTGAATGAGGTTGGGTCACTACATTAATTTAATTAAAATTAATGCGCTAGGTGTTATTTAATTAATTAAAAATAACCGGGGGTCAAAATTGGGTGGCTCAAGCGTCATGGGCGTGGTAGGCTTAGTGTATAATAATATCATAATCGGGGTTGGTGAAAACGGGTTGAGGTTGGGTCTCAATCTCGATTAGAACGGACAACGAACGTAAATATACAATTAATTGAATTTACGTACGGACGTTTGTAACGACTTTTGTGCGACTAAAATCAGACACACAAATGAGTATCTGTGAGTTACACGAAGATCATTATGGTAGGTTGGCATGTCTAGGCAAAGTGTATGAAATTTGTTTCAGGGTAACAGCTAGTGTAGTGTCCTAAATATCGGGACAACGGTAAGGTGTCCTAAGTAATAAAAGCATTGCACAAATATTTAATACTCTGTATAATAAATTCTAATTAGGACCGAAATAACCCTAATCATGCTATCTAAGTTAATTAAAATAATTTTTTTGTCGAGGGGGTTTACAAGTTGGCCCTTCTTTCAGTCTCCACACCTAAAAATCTTGCATTCTTGTTTGCCCCGATCAGACGATACCAAGTAATAACTAAAAGATGTCAAGATAAAAATGAATAGACTTGGAGTATTGTGCTTGTCAATCAAACTTGAGAATGGTTACTTTATGCATGCTTGCTTGTTTAGAATGTTCATCATATGCTTCAATTTTAGTTAGAATGTATACTTCTTCTATAAATTGTGCTATGCATATAGAACACACTTGCTATACAATGTATGATCAGAAAGACTATGCAAAACCGTTTATGCTATGGAACTTATATCGTGCTATGTCACGCCCCAGTCCCAAAATACGTAGGACTAGGAACACGTAAGCATGCCAGCCGTATGGATATGGCAACTCCAATATATGAAAACCAAACCCATACGTACGCTGTAATATGAATATAAAATCCACAAGTGGTATAAACATAAGTCACAGGGTATAATCTAAATCTCATCCACGAAAATCAATATAAACAAATAACCAGCATCTATATAACTAGATCTCAACATAAGTATCTGAGGATGATAGTTGGATGGAAACAAATCCACTACCAACTCGAATGTAAGAGCAAATACAAAATAAGTACAACACAACAACACCATATAAGAATACCAGCTAGCAATCACGGGCTCGAAGAGAGGACATCCACGAAAATATGTAACCATCCAAATATGCGCTCCTGCAAATACTTAAGAACAGATACACCTGGCAGAGGACCAAGTTCTCAGAGGGACGTAACAAGATACAGAAAGCGAGCCAACTTGAATACAGTAAACATGCATATAATTTGAAAATAAATAAGTACGCTGTACAAGAAAATCTATATGAATGCAAATGAGGACAACTTTTGGACGTATGGGCAAGGGTAGGCTACTCGATCTATTCCTCACAACTCATGCGCTCGTCAGTGGACATCGTCAGCCGACATACCTCTGGGGTAGCGACCATCGGACATGACCACCATAGTGCGTGCTAGTGACTACGGTGTTACCAGAGAAGTCCATACGCCTAATGATTGTCCTCTATGATACTAAGTGTCAAGTGTGTGTCAACATATCTAATATATAGTAATGACAGAAAGGAACTACACATGCAATAAATATACAAAAATGAAATAAATATACAGAACTATACTAAGCATGCAAAATACTGTAAGCAATTTGGCAAGGTATCTTGCGTGATAAGAAAGCTGCAAGGTGTACTATCCAGAAGTCAAACACACAGGATCAAAAGCTATGGCCGCAGAAAAAATATCTCCGGATGCTGAAATAAACATCACTAACGTTCCCAGAATAAGCAAAATAGCTAAAAAGTACTTCCTTTTCGTCCAATTTGGACACAAGGGCAAAACAATAATTTTGGGTCAAAGCGGGATCCACGTGTGGCCCACTTTGCACCGAAAAGCATGCCAAGGGTAACAGTCTCTAAATGGGACAAATTATAGGTTAAACAACTCTGAATGTCAATACGAACCCAACGGTATGTCCAAATGTGGATTCCGATGAGCCGAATACAATTTTGTCCAAAAAGTCAACCATGGGGCCCGCCAATTGGCGACTTGGTCAACCGTCTCAGAATTGTGTGAAAATTGGGTCACAGGACCAGCGCATTACCATGAGTCTAGTGGCGCAAGTTTTGTCATAATCTGACAAGCGTACACAAAATGCGCGTGACTTCCACAAAAGTTGCGTTACAGGGTGTGTCCGCGGATACGGCCTAATTCCGACACGCACACGCGTCCAATCAGTTTCCACAAATTATACGTGTCCGGTTACGCTGCGTACACCGTTCAGTATACTTGATATACGGCGGGGTGGTCCCGTTTGGCGGGGCGCGCTCCGTTTTACAACATTTGGAAATCTGGAAAAAGTAGGTTCGCGGGGTTTTGTGACGAATTTAATTCTGTCTACAGCATTTAATAATCTAGGGTTATTTTACAGAAATTAAACTAGGTCAAGTGGTCTACGCATACCAAAAATAATCATCGAATTCGGATCTCTGTGGTGGGAGATACGAACTCGGCAACATGGGTGGTCATCGCAGTTTTCTGCGATCCCAGAATTCGGTCTGCTTTTCGCCTATGGGTACACGTTGTTCGAGGGCTGCTATCATACAGATATGGGAGAGGGTTAAGGGGTGAGCATACCGGTGAAGACGGAACGACGTTTGGTTGAGCGAGTCGACGGAAAGCAACTCCGGAACAAAGGTACCTCGAGTGGAAATCTGCAGTGCACGGGGTCGCGGTCGTCGGGATTGGTTTGGACGGCCTAGCGGGGTTCTCTGGCTGCGGTGGCGGCTCTCTCTAGGTCTAGATGAGAAGAGAAGGGTCTGAAGGTTTTAGGTTAGGGTTTTATGAAAGATAAATAAATAAATAAATATATATATATATATATATATATATATATATATATATATATATATATATATATATATATATATATATATATATATATATATATATATATATATATATGAAAGGGAGAGAGAGATAGTGGGTTCAGTTAATAGGCCGCGGGGGGATTTCTATTGCTATTAGCAAATGGACGGGTGCTGCTATTTGCTAAGTTGCTGTGAGAAGCAACTTAGCGGGTTTGCTAGGGGCTGCTATAGGCTTGTGGTTTGGTAGCTTTAAGTTGCTGTGATGGTTTGCTTAGGTAATAGTTATTAGTTAGTTATTAATTATATATATAACTATTATATATATAATAGTGAATAGTTGTAATGGTTTGCTGGTGGCTTTGTGGGAATGGTGTTGTGGAATGGTTGGTTTGCTAGTTTGCTTAAGTTGCTTTGTTGGAATTGCTTGCTTTGGTTATTAATTATTATTATTATTAGTTTATTAGTATTATTAGTTTATATTAATTCTTCTTCTTTTCTTTTCTTTTCTTTTCCTTTTTCTTTATATATATATATATATATATATATATATATATATATATATATATATATATATATATATATACTCATAAGAAAAATTATAGATTAGAATAATGCACACCGTTAGGCTAGCAACTGCTCAAGGGGTCTCCTACATGAAATAAATTCCAAAAAAATTCCTAATAGTCCCATAAATCCTCTAAGTGCCCCAACACCTAAAATAAAAATTAATAAAAATTTATTTCTCCTATTTAGCACATAATTATCATAATTAAATTATTAATTAATAAAAATAATAATAAATACGGTTTTTAGAAATAGGGGTTTTACATGCTAAGTATTTCCTTAAAAATTCAAATGAATGTCATTTGATCACAGATAACTTGTGCACAATGTTTTACGGTTTCGCGGACGGTCGCCGAGGCACTGGGACCGATCTGATCCGGACGGGACATATGGAATAGTCAGTATGATTAGAGGAAGAAAATGGCATGTGGCGGGGCTCGCCACCTGCGTCGCATATCATTTTCTATCCCGTGACTATAACTCGTCCCTTCGTGGCATTATGCCAGTGATCCATATCGTATATTTAAACCTGTGCAAGCTAACTTGTGTCTTTGTGGTAGGGAAGGACACGGTAAGTATTGTGCAGGTGGTTCAAACGGGCAGGTAAAAGTCACCAAACGGTGACAAGTTTATTTCAGTAGTATATATATATTCTGCTGCTTGTAAAATAAACTAAGGCAAGATAGAAAGACCACAAATAATATGCATGCTTCATATAAACAACGTATTGATAGGTTAGCTTACCTTCACCAGTACGTTTCGATGTACTGACCCTCGTTGAAACAGGTTCCCAGCACTAAGAAGAGCCGAGCGGGGAGCAGAAGTCAATTCCCGATCCAGTCCAGCTGTAGGCGCGTCCTGAGTGTGCCACCTTTTGAAGTATTCTGAAGCAAGGAGCTAGCGACCTAACTCAATGCAGCTCTGTGGGAAGGCCATCATCCCTCAAGGAGTTCTTTACATTTTGAAGTTTAGTAAAGGGATGTAATGTACATGACTGCTATCTCATTTTGAGTCAACACTTTTGTAAGCCCGTGCGGCAGTTAGCTGACTCGTTCAAGAGTTTGTAATAGATGTTCATTATCAATAAAGAGAACTTTTCTATGTTTCAACTTATGTTTTAATTTATCTGCGTACTCTGAATATGTGCTTGCTGTGCGAAATAACTAAGTCTTGTACGGTGCGCAACCTAGGCCCGCACGACGGTCACGCCCGGGGGACGAATATCGATTCCACGAAATCGGGGCGTGACACGGTCAAAGAAGAAGTTGTCATCCATTGGGGGTAGTTCTTCCTCAGGACCCCATGTGGCTACGCAAGTTGGGGGTTGTAATCTCCGGGACCTCTATGACAATCCGACGTTCCGTGAATATGGTGATTCCTAAGGAACATATGCTGAGGTCCCTGGGGGTAGCCACTCTCGTCAAGAGGACATCGCTTCCTACGTTGGGGGTAGTGTTCCCTCCGAGTCCGAAGAGGATAAGGAACTACCAACTTTTTTGGAGGACCATTCACTATAAGAATCTGAGGCAAAAAGTACGACGTTCATCGTTCCATCCATTTCTTCCCATGTGAGAATAACTTACATGGCAGGGGACGACCACGAGGGCCCCAACGATCGATAGCATCTCGAAACCCTCGAGGCCATGAAGTAGACTTTGAGCGCATTGATGCAAGCCTTGACCCAGACAATGCTGAAAATCAAGGCAAATATGGCTCCACAACCAGCGAGGACCTCTGGTCAAGCAAGCCTGGACCCCTGGACCAACGGGGATTCCAATACAACCGCTCCACCCGCTGGCGGTAACCATCTCCTACCCGGATCGTCTGCTCCTTCTGCAGTCGATGAAACTCGGGAAGCAATACTGGAGGTACGAGAACTCCTGGCCCGCCTAGACTCAATGAGCAATCGGGACTCACTGCGCGAGCTTGAGATCCGACAACCGTATCCCCTCGACTGGAGAGACGTACCTTACCCGCCCAAGTAAAAGTCCTTCAACTTGACTATGTTTGATGGGAAGACATCTCCCCGTCAGTTCATGAGTTATTTCAAGACGGCAACGGGACATCTGCCTCGCCACGATGCCCTCTTAACGAAACTCTTTGTCGGAGCATTGTCTGAAATAGCTTTCGACTAGTTCTGCAGCCTCCAGGACAACTGTATTTCGTCATTTGACGACCTCAAAGGCCTTTTTTTTGCTCGGTTCTACGACGAAAGAAATAACATGACGATGTCATCTTTAATGGATATCACACAAAGCAAGAAAGATTCTGTACGGGAATACATCGAGCGGTACAGGCAAGCGACACTGATGTTACCCCCTGGTAATCCCAAGTCTACGCTGATGGACACTTGCCGGAGGAATTTCCTTCCCACAGTCAGGATCTAGATGGGCGACTCTCAGTTTAAAGACTAGACGACGTTCATCATAAATGTTGTCGGTGCTGAGAATAAGGTGGACTCCCGTCTCCTGGGGATACAGATACCCATCGCTGATGATAGGAGAAAACACCCTTACAACAGCAACCACAACAGCAGTAGTAATGTCCAGGATGGCAAGGGGAAGCAGGCTCTGGTTGCCAATATAGCCAAGAAGCCCGAGCAAAAGCTCGCAGAGGATCCAAAATCGAAGAAAACCTATTCCTTCGAAGATGATGACGTCATGGCAATCTTTGACATGCTAATAAAGGGAAATAAGCTTTGGCTCTCCGACATCAAGCGCCCTGTTAAGACAGCCGAGGTAAATAATCTGAAGTACTGCCACTACCATCATTACGTCTATCATGCGACACGAGACCGCTACACACTGAAGCGGTACATCCAGCGGCTGCTCGACACCAAGACCCTCACTTTGGACTTCGATGACAAAATAGTTGCCACAAACATGGTATCTCTCCAGTTCAGCAACTTCCCGGCGAAGAAATGTGAGACTTGTCTCACAGTATTCGTATTTTATGTGAATACATATTTTATGCTATTTATTGTATTTTATGGGATCCCGAGGAAGCTCAAAAATTCTCAAAATTGAAACTTTATTATCTGACCGGTATACCGACGGTATACTACATTATACCGACGATATACTGTCCGGCAGATATTTGTTTCACTTTTTGAGATATTTTCAAGAATTTATTTATAAATAGTACTTGATTTTTCATTTCATTTCTCTTTCTCTCTTTTCTCTTCACCCTTTCTCTCTTGAGCTTGGAGCATGGTTTTGAGACCTGGAGTGTGGTTTCTAAACCTTTCGTTATGGAGGACTAGAAGGTTTAGGCTGGAAGCTCGCTTTAGGCAAGTACACCTTGTCAATTTTATGAACTTCCTTTACTTTTTGTCATTTTACTTTAATGGAGCTTTGGTTGTTGCTTTTTAGCTTAGACTTGCTTTACTATAATTGTTTCTCTCGTGATTTCTAGCATTTTGACCATTTCGGTTTAATTTTTGGTATGATTTTATCCCGTCACTTTTTGGTAACTCGGTAACGGATACGATACCGGAGTTGTGAACGTGAGATTTAGTCCATATTGTGATATGAGACTTACCGTTAGACTTGACTCCTTGTTAGACTTGGTTCTGGTGACTTTCAGGGTTTGATTTGGGTCCCGAAATTCAGACTTGACTTTGGCCTAGTTTTTTCTTAGAAACCGGCATACCGACGGTATACCGATTTCGATAGACTTAGATTTTAGATATTTTATGTGAACCTTATCGGCATACCGACGTTATACCGATCCTTGTCGACATTGTTAACTGACTTCAGGATATTTGTCTTGGCCGGCATACCGACGGTATATTACAGAATTTCGACGGTATACCGATTTATGGAACTTTATTTTCCAGAACCTTTCTTGTCCACTTGGAACGACATACCGACGGTATACCAATTTTTTGGAATCCAAACTTGCTGTGTTTTTCCTATCGCTGGACCGGTATACCGACGATGTACTGGACTATACCGACGGTATACCGATTGTGCTCTTTCCTTAGGAATTCTTGGTTTTACATGATTTCATTTTGATTCTTCTGGCTTTTGCTTGGACACGCGATGATGTGACCTGACTAGACATGAACTTACATATCTTCAGATGACTTGATTTGGCTTTACTCGGTTTCACCCGACTTTGTCCGGCTACACATGATGACATGATTGATTGGACTTGACTTGGCATGACTTTACTTGGCTTCATCGGACATGGCTTGACTTGGTTTCACTTGGCTTCACATGATTGTATATGGCTTTACCTGGCTTCACTTGATTTCACATGGCTTGGTTGTTGTCGTGGCTTATATGAGTCCGTTTGTGCAATGTATATTAAAACTTGTCTATATTACTATTAGAACTTGTTTTGTTGCATCATGTATATGATGGATTCTGCGGAATGCCACACCCGGATTCATATAAGAAAAAGCTAGAGGTTAATAACTAGAGATTCACTTAGTACATGGCTAGAGATTTTCCTTGATTGCATGCAGTCCTAGTTAATCATTTGGTTATATTGTGGAGTATCTAGTGACGTATCTTTTGGAGTATCTTGAGGAGTATCTGTGGCTGGTTTGTGCGTATGGATATCCCGGACGGACTGCAGGAGCATGCGATCAGAAGGAACCCTACTATCGCGTTGCATTATAATTGTTAGTAATTAGGATTGTGATAGCCCTAGTTAGTTAAAGTATAAGCCATACTATTATGATTTGTCGTGATTGATGGATGAGGGTTAGTCTAGTCTTTATATGATCATACCTTTATTTTTTGCACTTGTTATTCTATTTTGCTGATCAGTTCATGATATGTCTCATTGCAGGTTTACAGTATTTCTTTTGTTATCTTGAGATCATTTATTTTCTGTTATTTGTATTGCTTGAGTTGTTGGTTTAAGTTCCTAGATTGGCTTCCTTTGTGGTACTTTCTATTTGGGGTCTGAACCCACTGGTTTTGCATGGCCAGATCCAGTAGCAGCACCAGAGGATCTTTTGTACCTTCCTGATGATGGTGACCACCAGGAGCACCAGACCAATTTAGTGGGTTTTCTTACTTTTCCTCTCTGATGTACATTCTAATTTTATTGGCATTTAGACTCCGAGCACATGTTTAGCTCATGTTTTGGTTTGATCTGTTAGCCTACGGGCAATAACATGATTGACATATCCTAGGGTTGATCATGTATGACTTAGATTATGGCTAGTTTATTCATTTTGTGTTCACTAGCTTCATGATCATCTGTATATTATAGTTTGGGATGCTTTACTATTATATTTTAGCTGATCTTACATCTTGTTATTATTTCTGTTGTTCTTGTGATTGAGACACTAGGGTTTGTTGGACCTAGGCTTGATGGTTGGTTTGTAGTAGTGACCCCTCATGTCTTACAGCTTTACCGTATATGCGGAGTACCGGTGTGCTCTAAGTATACGTAGCTTGCCTTGTTAGTCTCGCTCTCCAGTATTTTGGTTTTGGGGTGTGACACAGAAGCCCAAGATGGAGTAATTCCGATCCCCCGGGCCACAATGGAGGTTGTCAATCTCCCTCTAGCTCATGACCAAACAACCGGGTTGATACCTTTCACCACATCACGGGGGAAGGTCATGTGGGTCCATCCCGACCTTGCTCTAGACTTGATGCATCAGGCAGCATCTTCTGCCACCAAGTCCAAGGGCAAGAAGTCCAAGTCCTGCTACACAGTTTCTATCCTTTCCGAAGAAGCTATATATAGCAGGAACAACGAGGTCAGGACTGGCGTACCAACGAGAGTACGATATCCCCGACGATGGTGCGCTCCCAATTGCCACATCCAATCCGGGTCCATCCCAGCCTCCAACACCGGACAAGTCCAAGCAAAAAGAAACTCACTTCGACAAACCGCTTCGCAAAGATACCTCTCAGGGGCTGGAAAAGCCCTACAACTTCGATATCTTGGCACAACTCACCAATACTCCAGTGAATTTGTCACTATTCGAGCTTCTCCAATACTCCAAAGACACTCGGATTGCTTTGAGTGAGGCATTACAGAATGTCGACACCTACCTGGCACAGTTCAAGCCGCTAGTTGAGGATCATGCCGTATGCCTCTACCGCAATAATGTGATAAAGGCGTTACCCATCATCACGTTCTCGCAACAAGATATGTCGTTGAAGAACAATCGGCACGATCGTCCTCTGTATTACACAGGGTACATCGGTGCCATCAAAGTGGACTAGATGCACATCGACCCCGGTTCGTCAATCAGCATTATCCCGCAGAGTCTGCTTCAGACCCCGGGCATCCCGATGCTTCGCCTGGCAGCAACCAATACTGCCATCAGTGGCTTCAACACTGGGAGGAGCTACCCTTTCAGCAAAATTTACTTGAAGTGTCAAATTTGTGATCTGAAAACAGAGGTCACTTGCTACATCATAGACGTAGACATATTCTACAACGTCCTGTTGGGACGTCCAAGGATATATCAGTATATGATCGTGCCATCAACCTTGCACCAGTGCTTGACGTACGTAGATGATCACGACGTCGTCAAGACGAAATTTGTCGACGTTGATCCATTTAAAGGGGTCGAGACCTACTACTCTGACTCAATCCTCTATAAGTAAGTCCACCAAGATGAAGGCGACAATGATGTCGACGATGAGGCAGAGACTGTAACGACATTGGATGAGCCCTTGAGAGTCCTTCTCAAAGCACGCGCTCCCAATATAGCTCCTCTCCTCAGGGTAAAACTGCACAAGAAAGCACCCGAATCTCTCGTCGTTCGCCTTCGTAGACCAAGTTGACAGCTGAAGGAAATTTTGGCACCTATTACTACTTCTGAACCTCTAATGGTAAAGCTACCCAGGAGACTTATGAAGCCGTCGCTCGCACTGGGGGTAGATCTCGGGAAGGATGAACTGGAGGAGTACGTAGCTGTTCATGCTAACGTCCCTTCTTTTGACGATGTAATTCCCGAGGATAAGATACCTTATTTCATGAATAAAGGGCTATCTTTGAACTACTCGGATGTTGCACATCTCAACATACTATATTCATTTGAGCACGGTCTGGGCCTGCACCTGCATACACAGGTGACTACCACATATACAGTGAACTGGATTCTCTCAAGTAAAAACTCCTACTTTATAGTTCAAGCAAGGGAGAGGGGAGACAAACTCATTATCTTCGGCAGAGTAGAAAGTCCCCAATCCTTTGTCCCAGAGGAACTGGAGCCAGAACCCGATATCGACAAAATACCACTTCATCGGTACAATTCTCAAACCAAGCACCTCATTCAGAAGATGGGGTACGATCTTAAATCCGCTAGGGGCTTGAACTATGGCAAAGGCCGACGGCTGCCTCTGCGTCTGTAGGCTCCTACAGGCAAGTCCGAGGATTACTACCATAAGACCAAGTGGCTTAGGGTACGTCATGCTTCCCACGACCCCCGAAGGCTCGGATGAAGAAGGTGAGTTACACTCTCACTCTTCAGAATCTTCTTCTTGGGACTTTGATGTCAGTATCAGGGAGATGCTCAAACAAACATTGTCTGCCAACATGGTATCAACTGACCCTGAGAAAGATGATGAGGATCCATCTGAACTCTTTGAAGTAGAACCGTGGGCCCAACGCCCAAACACACAATAGGAGATGCGGTTCGAACAACGAGAACCTCCCACTGAGGACAAAGTCGTACAAATTGATCTGGGCGACGAATCCTTCCCTAAACTTATCTTCATCAGCAAGAGTCTATCCAATGATGATCGAGAATCCCAGCTACAGCTCGTTAGGGAATATATCGATGTCTCTTCCTGGAGTTACGAAGATATGCCGGGACTGGACCCCCAAATTACGGTCCACAAACTCAACATCTTGTTGAACGCTAATCCAGTCAAGCAACATCAACGACAATTTTAGCCAGACATCATAAACGCCATCGAAGCTGAAGTCAACAAACTAATAGCTAGTAGCTTCGTCCGCGAAGAACAACATCTGGATTGGGTAGCCAACATCGTGCCTGTCATAAAAAAGAACGGAAAGATCTAGATCTGCATTGACTTTCGTGATCTAAATGTGGCATGTCCTAAGGATGAGTTTTCCCTTCCGATCACAGACCTAATAATCGACAACACTTGTGGCTTCGAGCGTATGTCCTTTATGGACGGGTTCTCAGGATACAATCAAATCAAGATATTTCCTGACGACGAGAGGCACACATCGTTCTGAACGCCGATAGGAGTATACTACTACATAGTCATGCCCTTCGATCTGAAGAATGACACTGCTATATACCAGCAAGCTATAAGCACCATCTTTCGTGAACATCTACGCAAGACGTTGGAGTGTTACGTTGATGACATCGCCGTTAAGACTCGCTCCAAATATGATCACCTCCAGGACTTGAAGACTGTGTTCGACCTCATGCGTGTGCACCAACTCAAGATAAATTATACCAAATCCTTCCTAGGAGTATCCAGCGACAAGTTCCTGGGTTTTGTCATAACTTCGAAGGGTATCCATGTAGACCCTGACAAGTCTAAAGCAATCCTTAAAATGAACCTACTAAATAACCTCAGAGAACTTTGTATCATTCAAGGAAGACTGACATACATCAGGAGGTTCAAATCAAACCTCTCTGAATGTTGTCAATCATTCACTCAGCTCATGAAGAAGGGAGTCTCCTTTGTTTAGAACGAAGAATGCCAGCGCGCCTTCGACGATATCAAGGAGTATCTCATGAACCCCCAGTGTTGGTGGCCCCCATTGTGGGAAGACTCTTCTTGCTATATGTGTGGAAAATGGATCACTCCTTCAGAGCTCTTCTAGCCTAAAAAGTGATGCAGGTCACGAACAAGCCATATACTACCTCAGTAGAATGATGACCGACGCAGAGCACAGATACAACCCCGTTGAGAAGGAGTACCTCGCTCTGGTCTTCTCCATTCAGAAGACTTGGTATTACGTGGAAAGATAAACCATCCACGTGATCTTGCGAGTTAATCCTCTCAGGGTTCTTATGACTAAACACGGAGCACTCAACTCTCGTCTAGCCACGTGGACAATACTGTTATCGTCGTACGACATGGTATTTGTCCCACGAAAGGCGATCAAAGGCCAAGCATTGGTAGATTTTCTGGTGCCCCACCCTATACCAAAAACCTCAAAGCTCTACGAGGAGATCACAGACGAAGTAGCGGACTCAAATATGACCACAAGCGCATAAGCCGTTTGGCGAATGTGCTTCGACGGTGCTTCAAGAACAGGGCCCAAAGGCAATATTGTCGCTGACGTCAGGGTAGTACTGATTTACCCACACGATCTGGTCATCAACTACGCTTACTCCCTCACAAAGCCATACTCCAACAATATGGCAGAGTACAACGCCCTTGTCATTGGGCTCCAACTAGCTAAACAAGTGGGAGTACACTACCCGGAAGCCTACGACGATTCCAAGTTGATAGTCAGTCAAGTCATGGGTGAATATGAGGTCTGGCATGAGGATTTGATTACCTACCACAAGCCGTACTTGGAATAATCTCCACCTTCGAGGGGTTCTTCATAGAGCACGTCCCTCGACTACAAAACATCGAGGCAGACGCCTTGGCTGTAACGACCCGCTCTGCATCAATACGGATAGCCGATTCAAATGGCACAAGTACGATGACCCGTCTCGCTTTTCTCAGTGAGAAGACTCGCTTGAGACAAATGATTCAACTTGGCCCTTCAGGAGTTCAGACTTAGACTTTCAAAGGCATGCTCGGAGTGTCGCTCGGCCGAGGCAAACTATCGCTAAGGTGGGTGGCTACGATGAACCTGTCTTTGCTTAGCCTGCACACTTAAAAATACGGATGATACATGCTAGTCGCTAAGCAAATCACCTATTGCATGCTATTAAAGAATACAATGAACCTAGCTAAGGTATTAATCTCATCTTGTATTGCTTATGTTAGAATATGGAAATGAAACTTGGCTTATAGTTAGACCCTCGCATGCTACCTTAGCTTCATGCAAGTAAACTCCGCTTTATTGTCTATAACTGGTCGAGTTGATGTCTTTATGCTATCTATCTCATATGCAATACTTGTCATAGAGATAATGCCACGGTATAGAAGCAAAATACAGAACATGGTTCACCTACCTGAGGCAGGAAGACTATCAAAATAGTCATTTCGAGCCAAGCAATGGAAACATAGAAAGGCTTCGGGACCATAAGGTTGCCAAGGCAATTTCCCGTACCGGAAACTACATAATAAAATATTGGAAGTATATAGTAAAAGAACTGAGTTGCACTGATAAGTAATAAAGAACAAAAATCGCTCGGGATGGATCATAGTGGGCTCGTACCACGCTACCACCATCGTCGTTTGGAGTGGCTCATAGCGGGCTCGTACCGTGTTACCACCATCGTCGTTCGGGTTGGCTCATAGCGGGCTCGTGTTACGCTACCACCATCGCCGTTTAGGAACAAAAAGTGAAAAGATAAGTGAACAAGAATAAATAAAAAAGACTTGCAATATCGTGGACAACTTGTGCATAAGGTTTATGATTTTTGGTTCCTACGAACGGCGCGTCCGGACATCGGGGCCGTGTTAACCTAGGATGGAACCCGGGTAGTCAGCTAGCAACATCAGCACGGATGAGGCAACCACTCGCAGTGGGGCTCGCTATCCGCTCTTCCACGACCGTCATCCGCCCGGACTACTGTCCACAATGGTTTATAGGCCATTGAATTCTGTTCATATAGATTAAGTTATGCTCGATTGCGGCAATCCACATGCGAGTCATCGTATTGAAACAAATAATCTGAATATAACACAATTGAACGACCTGAGTATCATGTATTTGAACAATCAAAGTGACAAAGTAACCTGAGTATCACATATCTGATTATATCGTTCACCTGAATCGGAAACCCGCTCGTGACACTTGTGTTTGCTTATGCGATTCCTTGGATTTCATTATATATATATATATATATATATATATATATATATATATATATATATATATATATATATATATATATATATATATATATATATATATATATATATATATATTCATGCTTGGTTTAACTTAGTTTTATCTTTAGACAGGGAAGGACGAATGGTAAGTTGGTAAGTCTTTCCGTATTACTCTTATATCGCACAGCCGCACTGCCACACGAGTTAGGCTTTGTATCTTGTGCCATAAAACTGATCCTAAGGCAAGACCAGAAAGATAGCTTAATGGATGGTGCACAGAACTAATATAATGTGTAAGATTTGTCGAGCGGGAGAGAAGCCTTCCCACCTGTGCATTCATGTCACTACCACATTTCAGAATAGGGGTATTTTTATCTTTTTATAATTTAATGTGTTAATGATTACATGACATTTATTTATATTTAATTGCTGTGATTTTATTGATTGTTGTACCTTACTGTTGCTTCAATAATTAGAGTGCTACACTTGCCATTGCTGTCACGACCCAATTTCGTAGAATCACTTGAGGCGTCCCCCGAATCGTGACCGCCGTGCGGGCCTGGATTTGCGCCCGCACAAGGCTCTAATGATTTGCATAGCAAGCACATATTCAGAGTACGCAGATAAATTGAAACACAGATTTGAAACATGAAAAAGTTCTCTTTATTGATAATGAACATCTATTACAAACTCCTGAACGAGTTAGCTAATATGCCGAACGACTTACAAAAGAGATGACTCAAAATGAGATAGCAGTCCTGTACATTACATCTTTTTATAAACTCAAAACGATATAGACCTCCAGGCTGGAGGACGGCTTTGCCACGGAGCTGCATTTTGTGTATGAAGAGTTGCAAGCTCCGGTCTTCAAAATGCTTCAAGGGCGCGGTGAAGGTGCGCTAACAGCTTGGACTGGATCGGGTAGACGACTTCGGCTCCTCGCTCGGTTCGCCTTGGTGTGGAGAACCTGTCTCAACGAGGGTCAGCATATCGAAATATGCTGGTGAAGGCGAGCTAGCCAAACTATACCAATCAACACGTTGTTTAGTGAAGCATGCATATTTTGTGGGTTTCTATCTTGCCTTAGTTCATTTACAAGTAAGCAACATATTGAATTTACTGAAATGAACGTGCCACCGTTAGGTGAATTTTACCTGACCGTCTGAATTACCTGCACAATACTTACCATGCCTTCCCTGCCACGAAGACACAAGTTAGTATGCAACAGGTTTAAATATACACGTTGAACACACGATGCATTGCAAGCCATATTCACACGATAAACACACGAGGCGTTGCAAGCATATACACACGAGGATCACTGGCTTGATGCCATAATGGACTAGTCAAGGACAAGGATAGCATGCAACGGGAAAACACGAGGAGCTCAGAAAACATGATGCGTTGCAAGTTATCCCGTCCGCACACGATTGACTATAAACACGAAGTCTGCCCGGATCGGATCGGTGCCAGTGCCCCAGCGACCGTCCGCAGAACTTATATCCTTGTGCACAAGTTGTCCATGATCGAACACACGATGTTTAGTTAAGTTATCATTTCACGCAGTTGAGGAAACACGAGTAATGCATATTTCTTTTGCATAGCCTCTAGGAACAGTTATGCGCATATACGATATGATTCATAAATAGCACAATTTATAGAAGAAGTTATATTCTAACTACAATTTATGCATATGATGAACATTCCGAACGAACAAGCATGCAAGTAAGTAACCGTTTACGAGTTTGATTGACAAGCAGTAATAACCAAGTCTATTCTCTTTTATCTTGGTTTCTTTTATTATTACTTGGTATCGTTTGATCGGGGCAAGGAGTGAAGCTTGGAAGCAGGGCTAGCTAATCGGGTTGGTAGCCACTCACTTAGATTTTGGAAAGAAGAAGGAAAGAGGCGCTTCACGACTCCGCTCGCAAGCCCCCTACTGCTCGTTCACCTGCACACGAACAGCTCGATTAATACTTCTTCCTCTCTTTCCAATCTCGGAATAGAAGTGCAGTTCAATGAACGAAAACAATGAAAACCATCGAAACCGTTCAAGGAAAATAAGCAAATCCCAAAACCAACTCAAAGCACGAAAGCAACAAGCGACATCGAAAACTGAGGCAATAAAAGATAGCAGCGGAGAGGTCCCTCCTGACTCTGCCGCTAAGCCGATCCTTGGGGCGCAGTCCACTGAATATGGGAATCGATTCCGAAGAAACAAATCCATAACGAGGACGAGTTCTTAATTCAATCTATCCCGATCGAACGATACCGTCTTGTGTTTCTTAGCCGCGCTCTCTGCATCGGGAGAAAGGGCGCTACATCCTACCCAACCAATTGGAAGTTTCGTCCCGAAACTTAGGAATAATGCTTACCGTTAGGGGTTATTACGTTGCGGGCGATGAACAGGAAGGTTCGGGCAGGAATTAATGGCATGGCCTAGATTGCCACAAGCGAGACATAACCCAAGTCTCTTACGACACTGATTGAAGGAGTGCCCACGTTTGTTGCAGTATTGACATACTTGGTTAGGATTTGCCCTGTGCTGATTACCGTTGTTTCGGCGCTTTGCAGCAGTGTTTCCTCCATCGTTGCCTTGGCATTTGTGATTGTAGGTATGCACAGCGCCGGTGGAAACGTGAGGATACTGTGGTTCTAGCGATAAGGCATAATTTATGACTTCACGCATTGTTCCATATTGATTATTGACCACGTGCGAATGGATGGCAGGGCGTAGTCCACCTTCAAACCTTCTGGCTCGACTCGCTGCATCAGGTATATAGGCCCTAGCGAATTTGGAGAGTCGGTTGAATTCGGCGGAGTACTGCTTCACTGTCATACTGCCCTGCCTCAGTTGCACGAAATCATTTTCCATTTGACGTTGTACTGGAGGCGGTATAAACTCCTCTTCGAACGCAGCACGAAAGGTCATCCACGAGATCGCCTCCTCTCCGTGATCAAATTAGAGAGATCGTCGATGCACGTCCCACCAATCGTGTGCGTTGAGGCGGAGCTGTAGTTGCGCATAGGAGACGCGCTTCTCTTCGGGGACCTCTAGCAGAGCGAAGTGATCTTCTAGTTCTGCTAGCCAATCTAGACCTACCACTGGGTCCTCAGTCCCGTTGAACGGGGTGTTGCAGACTTTCTTGAAATGGCCCAAGTTGAAGGCAGTTACGTCCCTCGGCCTTGGGATTTGAGGCATCTCCACTTCAAGCACGGGCTGTCCCACCGGAGTCGTTGCTGTTGCGGCGGAATGGTTGGCAGCCAAAGTCTGAACGATCTGTTGCAGGACATCTACCTGCTTTTGTTGGACTGAGAATCGGGTCTCTAGATTACTCTCGAGCTTGGCTTGGCGAGCATCGTCTCGTTGTCGTTGCGATTCTAACATTTGCATTACCCGCTCAAGCGGGTCGACTTAAGACATGCCTCGTTGGCTCCGAGAGCTTTCCGAAGTGCCCGAACTGCTTTCTTGTGTTTCGTTCAGTGGTTGCACTGCAGATTGTGCTGGATCCATTCCTTCAAAAAAAGGTAAATTACATTAGGATCATAATGTATTATGGACTTATTGCAATAACGTATCTCATTTTGGCCTAGCGAGTTCAAGAGTTCGCACAGGAATTTGATCGTTTAAAGGAACTTTTCCAGCATGAAGTCTAAGGAACTTTGAATCTGTGCTCTGATACCACTATGTCACGACCCAATTCCGTAGAATCACTTGAGGCGTCCCCCGAATCGTGACCGCCGTACGGGCCTGGATTTGCGCCCGCACAAGGCTCTAATGATTTGCATAGCAAGCACATATTCAGAGTACGCAGATAAATTGAAACACAGATTTGAAACATGAAAAAGTTCTCTTTATTGATAATGAACATCTATTACAAACTCCTGAACGAGTTAGCTAATATGCCGAACGGCTTACAAAAGAGATGACTCAAAATGAGATAGCAGTCCTGTACATTATATCCTTTTATAAACTCAAAACGATATAGACCTCCAGGCTGGAGGACGGCTTTGCCACGGAGCTGCATTTTGTGTATGAAGAGTTGCAAGCTCCGGTCTTCAAAATGCTTCAAGGGCGCGGTGAAGGTGCGCTAACAGCTTGGACTGGATCGGGTAGACGACTTCGGCTCCTCGCTCGGTTCGCCTTGGTGCGGAGAACCTGTCTCAACGAGGGTCAGCATATCGAAACATGCTGGTGAAGGCGAGCTAGCCGAACTATACCAATCAACACGTTGTTTAGTGAAGCATGCATATTTTGTGGGTTTCTATCTTGCCTTAGTTCATTTACAAGTAAGCAACATATTGAATTTACTGAAATGAACGTGCCACCGTTAGGTGGATTTTACCTGACCGTCTGAATTACCTGCACAATACTTACCATGCCTTTCCTGCCACGAAGACACAAGTTAGTATGCAACAGGTTTAAATATACACGTTGAACACACGATGCATTGCAAGCCATATTCACACGATAAACACACGAGGCGTTGCAAGCATATACACACGAGGATCACTGGCTTGATGCCATAATGGACTAGTCAAGGACAAGGATAGCATGCAACGGGAAAATACGAGGAGCTCAGAAAACACGATGCGTTGTAAGTTATCCCGTCCGCACACGATTGACTATAAACACGAAGTCTGCCCGGATCGGATCGGTGCCAGTGCCCCAGCGACCGTCCGCAGAACTTATATCCTTGTGCACAAGTTGTCCATGATCGAACACACGATGTTTAGTTAAGTTATCATTTCACGCAGTTGAGGCAACACGAGTAATGCATGTTTCTTTTGCATAGCCTCTAGGAACAGTTATGCGCATACACGATATGATTCATAAATAGCACAATTTATAGAAAAAGTTATATTCTAACTACAATTTATGCATATGATGAACATTCCGAACGAACAAGCATGCAAGTAAGTAACCGTTCACGAGTTTGATTGACAAGCAGTAATAACCAAGTCTATTCTCTTTTATCTTGGTTTCTTTTATTATTACTTGGTATCGTTTGATCGGGGCAAGGAGTGAAGCTTGGAAGCAGGGCTAGCTAATCGGGTTGGTAGCCACTCACTTAGATTTTGGAAAGAAGAAGGAAAGAGGTGCTTCACGACTCCGCTCGCAAGTCGCCTACTGCTCGTTCACCTGCACACGAACAGCTCGATTAATACTTCTTTCTCTCTTTCCAATCTCGGAATAGAAGTGCAGTTCAATGAACGAAAACAATGAAAACCATCGAAACCGTTCAAGGAAAACAAGCAAATCCCAAAACCAACTCAAAGCACGAAAGCAACAAGCGACATCGAAAACTGAGACAATAAAAGATAGCAGCGGAGAGGTCCCTCCTGACTCTGCCGCTAAGCCGATCCTTGGGGCGCAGTCCACTGAATATGGGAATCGATTCCGAAGAAACAAATCCATAACGAGGACGAGTTCTTAATTCAATCTATCCCGATCGAACGATACCGTCTTTTGTTTCTTAGCCGCGCTCTCCGCATCGGGAGAACGGGGCGCTACAATTGCCTTTCAACAAATTTTACATCCTTGTCATAGACGTGCCAGACTTTTATTGTGATCCTTGTGTAACTCATAACTATGCCTATTGTGCTTTATTTTAGTCGCACAACATTCGTCGCAACCGATTGTATTTAATTCGATATAAATTCAACTTTGTATCCTTGTGCGTCCCAATCAAAATTGGAGACACAATCTCGACCCATTTTGAGCAACCTAAATTAGGGTAATATTCTATTCTGAGTCTTCTTCATTCATGATACTTGTGTCCCACTTATTTTAGCCCCATGTACTTCTAATTAATTTTAGAACACCAATTATATTTATTTTAATTAAATTAAACCATAAACCCAACTTTGTATAATTTTCTAATTGTTGGGCACTTTTATGCAAAAGTGCATTAAGGTGTCCACCCCATTGGACACAATACGTGAAGAAATCCATTTCTCTTTCATGTGAATTTTTCTATAATTTTGGGAGTGTGTAACTCAACATCAACCTCCTCAAACCATAGCCCTCCAAACTTTGAACCAAATGCAATCCTAGCCATCCATTTTGAATCTATTGAATCATAGCCCTTGAAATATCTTCATGACAAGCCCTTTTTCTAAGGGTTTGACCAAGCCAATTTCTAGGTCAACCCAACACCATACATATATAAAAATTCTTTTCCTTTACTTTTTCCTTTTCTTTTCTATTCCAAAACCTAATATACTCACAGCCATAACCCTTCCCCCTTACTATTCATCACCATCTTCATCTCTCTTTCCCACCTCCCTGTCGAACCACCCACCGGATCACGGCCGGAGCCGCTCGCATCTCCCCTCACCGGAGATGCCAAGTCCGACCATTCCCTCGCCTAACCCGACCGGC
The DNA here is from genome assembly GCA_036927795.1 of Iris macrosiphon. Classification (NCBI taxonomy): domain Eukaryota; kingdom Viridiplantae; phylum Streptophyta; class Magnoliopsida; order Asparagales; family Iridaceae; genus Iris; species Iris macrosiphon. The sequence continues at coordinate 10,543,812 of JAYESA010000012.1, read as the reverse complement.
CCTCCTCCACACGACACCACCCGCCGCCTCGCCATCTCCCCGACTGAACCGCTGTCCCAAGAACCGTTGACCCCCTCCTTCAACCTCACCCGCCTGTGCGACCGCTGACCCACGGCCGTCGACCCCGAGCACCGCCGCCATTCTCCTCCAGACCCGTTTGCCTGAAGTCGCCGACCGCCTATACTCGGTCGGAGAAGCTCGCTGCGACTCGCCAGAACTCGCCTAAAGTCGGAGAACTCGTTGTCCCGACTGCCCTCAACCGACCACCTACACTTCGAATCGCTGGAGATCGACTTCACCTGAAGTTTCATCTCGACGACCTCGACACGAACGCCTCGTTCCCGCGTGCACAGGTTCGAGTTTCTCCTTCTTGTTGCGTACACATACTCGTACGCGTATACGCGTATTGTTCATTGGTATATTTGGTATATGTATATATTTAGTTATTCCATTAGTATATGTTTAATATGTATAATTGGTATATATATATATATATATATATATGTATATATATATATATAGTATATGAATTCAATTAGTATATATATACATATATATATTGTATATGTATTTAATTGGTATACATATAAATTGTAAGTAATTAATGTTATATGCTAGTTAAGACTATATGTATATTTATAGATATACTATGAGACCCTATGTTAATTACGGATATCCCGTAGTTACATTGACCTGTGACCATGTGAATTGTTAGTAGACTGCCTTATGTACACTGACGTACTGGCGAGACCCAAATTATTTGACTGTCTGTTATGCACAGCAATTACAGACGTGACACCCGTGCAACTAGACGCACACTTGACCCTGTAGATAACAAGTGTCACCCCCTAGCGTAGTCTCTGAGTTTATTGTGTTATTGATTGTGTGTGTTAGTATATCGACTGATTTGTATTATCATTAAATAATGTCTATAGGACTGTTGGATCATTCAGACGATACTTTGGAAACAGGACATTGGTATTTTCAGTAAAGGACCACAGGCGAGTACATTCTCTGACAGTTTTTATTATGTTGATTATCTCTATAATTCTAGTTGTATAGCGTACATGATTCTGACACTGTTGTTTACACGAGTTGGCATCATCGAGACCTGTCACGAGGAGTCATAATTTGGGATCCATCGTGCTAGCTGGGGAACGGAGAAATATTAGTAGCTTATGTGATCATACCCAACTCTACTTGAATCATAGCTCACCCACACCTCACGTCGGTGCAGCCTGACCATTACATGCCTCATAGCCTGTTACATGTGATTAGCCTGTCTATTGCTCGCATCATAGCTATCTGGATGGTTAGCCTGACCTTAGATGAATCATAGCTAATCATATGTAACAAGCCTGATCAGTCCCAAGCCGATCACATGATATGCTGATGTTTTACACACTTAGCTAGATGTTCTTGACATGTATCTCTAGTATATTGATCTAGCATCTCTACATGTTCTATTTATTGTTCTAGCGTTTACTTATATTCTAGTTCATTGTTCTAGCATGCACTTGTATTTTTATTCATTGCTAGATGTACATTGATGATGACATATGCTCTAGTACTTCATTATTCCAGTATTTCTTTATTCCAGTACTTCATTATTCCAGTATTTCTTATTGCCAGTATTCATATCTATCTTGTATTTCTTTACACTGTGTTATAGTCTTTGTCAATATATGTGTAACTGCTGTTAGTGCTTGTACTTCACTCCAATCCTGACTAGATATTTTTTCCAGAGGATCTTGAGGACTTCTGTCCCACACATTATGGACCAGGTATAGATGCAGACTATACACCAGAGATCTTAGAGGAGACTATTCCTTTAGAGGAGACATTACCTGCAGCTATCTAGACAGTATTTATCTTATACACTGAGACTTATTTGAGGTTTATTTCAGTTTATGTTTAGACTTATTCTTAGTTTATGTTGGGACTTGTGGAGACTTTATGTTAGACAACTAGACTGCGGTTTATCTTTATTTTGAGACATGGTGTTTAACTATGTCATTCTTCTTATCTTTTATCGTTCCTTTATACTCTTATAGTTGTTGTGATTGAGTTTGAATTATGAGCTATTGTGAGATTTATATTGTCCTCCTCATGGAGTTGATATCATTAACATGTTGTGAGTTATGTTAGTATTTATTGTGACCTAGACAGCGTTCTACCGCCGATGCTGCGGCGTAGGCTGGACGTAACCACGACTCATGCCCAAATTCCGGGTGCGGGTCGTGACACATTTTTAGTGGTGGTCCATGCAGATCTAGCTTCGCAAGTTGTGCGATGTCGTGGTAGTGCGACAACTTAGTTGTACTACTACGAGCCTGCGATAGGATATAGGATTTATGATGAGAGTATGCTCAATCACAACTAGAAAAATTCTGATCTTTACAATGCTATTCTGAATAATTGCTTCCTTTAGAATTTTACTGTCCTTCCTTGATGATAGCGTATTTATTACCTTAATTGATACTTTTCAATCTATCTTTAGGATGCCGCCGAAGACTAGGTCTTTGAGATTGGGAGCAGCAGCTTCAGAGAGGTCTGCCACCTCTCGACCTGACGAACAGACATGTAGAGTTTCTCCTACATCTCTTGTTCATGTGGGAGTATCTACAGCTAATGGGATTCCTCTTCCACCTGTTCAAAGGATTTCCTCAGTTGTCACGGACAACCTTCCCTCACCACCGACTCCGATTCCCGGAGGTGTGCCCACTGACGGGGCACAGATGTTCGTACTTATCCAGGGCATGTTAGAGGCCCAGAGAGTGACAGCAGAAGCTCAACGTGTTCAAGCTGAGGCCTAGAGGGTGCAAGCAGAGGCGCACCAGGCACAGACAGAGCTCATAAGAGAGAGCATGGAGAATGCTCATCAGGTGGCTCTCCAGGCTGTGGAGAGAGTAGCACGACAAAGCAGCATCCTGGCCAGCAGCACCAGAGGCCAGGTACTATAGTGTACTTTAAGAGGATGATACCTCGAGAGTTCAAATGCACTGAGGGGATACTCTACACTGACGAATGGCTAGAGGATATAGAGAGAAGCTTACGTTTGGCGCAGATTCTAGAGATTCTTCAGATCGAGGCCGCTGGCAGTCAGATGTTTGATATTGCGCTGACGTGGTATTGTACAGAGTCGAGACTTACTGACGAAGGACTTACTTGGGAGGACTTCAAGGAGCTCTTCAAGGAGAAGTTCTTTCCTGACGTAGCTTTGGGAGCCTTGGAAAGTCAGTTCCATGACTTGGTCCAAGGGAGCATGTCAGTCGACGAATACGCCGCAGAGTTTTGCCGTTTGAGTCAATTTGCGCCATCGATGATTCGAGACCCAGGAGACAGAGCATAAAAATTTAGGAAGGGATTGAATAGAGAGATCGAGTCTCGTACTTCGGGATGACGCACTGCTACATTTGAGGGTATTCTGATGGATGCCCAGATTGCTGAAGATGACTTGGACCTCAGGCCCAAGAGAGGACGTGACACTTCTGGAGGAACAGGTGGTAACACAAGACTGGCCAAGCGCCCACACTTTCAACAACAACAGAGGCCGTACCAACAACAACATCAGCAGCACCAGGCACCAGTTCGTGGACACATCCAGCAGCAGCAGCCACAGAGACAGAATCAACCCGCTGCCTAGTTTGCGTATTGCAGAAAGATGGGACATAATAGAGACATCTGCAGGAAGAGATTGGGTACTTCTTGTCATGTGGATCATCAACACATCAGCTTAGGGACTGCCCATCTATTCAGGCTCGTCAGGGTGGAGCAGCCGCTCAGAGAGGACCAGCCAGAGTACCTACTATACCAGGAGGCCAGCAGAGGGGACCTCCACTTCCACCATAGCAGCAGAGGTTTGCTCAGCACCAGCAGTAGCAGAGAGGAGCACAACAAGGATGAGCATACGCCATGACGATTGAGGAGGCCGAGCCAGCTGGAGACGTGATTTCAGGTTCAGTTTCTCTCGATTCTATTCCAGCACTTGCATTATTTGATTCTGGCACTTCCTATAGTTTTGTATCTGTATCTTATGCCCTTAAGCATCGTTTAGAAATGGAACCATTAGATAGTACTTGCAAGATCACGACAGGAGGAGGCATTATCCTAGTCCGTGATTATTTCAAGGATCGGAGAGTATCATTGGGAGGCCGAGAGTTGAGCGTGAGTTTACTCGTCATGCTACTTCCGGGATACGATATTGTACTCGGAATGGACTGGTTAAGTAGACACCATGCTACTATAGATTGTCACAGAGGCAGAGTAATATTTTGACCACCAGGAGAACCAGAGTTTGAGGTTGCCAGAGGAGCAGCAAAGCAGAGGCACTTTTTGCGGAGCTAGGAAGGAAGCAGAGGAGTTACCACATCCTCTGATAGCAAAATTCCTGGATGTATTTCCAGAAGAGTTGCCAGGCTTGCCGCCAGACAGAGATCTTGAATTCTCTATAGACTTGGTACCAGGAGCGGAGCCTATTTCGCAATATGTCTATAGAGTCAACAACAGCGAGCTGGTAGAACTGAAGAAGCAAGTTGAGGAGCTGCAAGACAAAGATTTTATTAGATCTAGTTCATCACCATGGGGAGCTCCGGTATTGTTCGTACCGAAGAAGGATGGCACGATACGCATGTGTATCGATTATAGAGCTCTAAACAACCTCACTATCAAGAACAAATACCCGTTGCCGAGGATAGATGATTTTTTCGATCAATTCAGCGGAGCAAAGATGTTTTCAAAGATAGACTTGAGGTCAGGCTATCACCAGGTGAAGGTGAAGAGAGAAGACATACCGAAGACAACTTTTTGAACCAGATATGGCCAATTTGAATTCACGATAATGCCGTTTGGTTTAACCAATGCACCAACAGTATTCATAAATTTGATGAACAAGACATTCCATCAGTACCTTGACAAGTTTATAGTGGTGTTCATTGACGACATTGTTGTGTATTCGAAGACCCCAGAGGAGCACGAAGAGCACCTGAGGCTAGTCTTGGAGACTCTCAGGAAGGAAGAGTTGTACGGGAAGCTTTCAAAGTGTGAGTTCTTCCTTGACAAGGTTGAATTTCTTGGACATATGGTGAGGGGTGACAGAATTTTAGTTAGCCCAAAGAAGATAGAGGCAGTGGAGTCATGGGTTACCCCCAGTACGGTAGCTAAAATCAGGAGCTTTCTCGGACTAGCAGGATACTACAGAAGATTTGTACAAGACTTCTCCAAGATTGCAGAGCCAATAACTAGGCTGACCAAGAAAGATGTGGAATTTGTCTGGACAGAGGAATGTCAGGCCGCGTTTGATGAGATGAAGAAGAGATTGACGACAACACCAGTTTTGACGTTGCTATCAGGGACAGGTGGATTCACTATCTACAATGATGCTTCAGGAAAAGGTTTGGGTTGCATTCTTCAGCAGCATGGGAAAGTAATTGCCTATGCTTCAAGACAATTATGACCTCATGAAAAGAACTACCCCACTCACGATCTGGAGTTAGCAGTAGTTATCTTCGCTCTAAAGCTGTGGAAACACTATCTGTACGGAGAGGGTGTGGAGATCTTCACGGATCACAAGAGCTTGAAGTACGTGTTTACACAGAAGGAGCTGAATATGAGGCAGAGAAGGTGGTTAGAGTTGATGAAAGACTTTGACATCTCATTACAGTACCATCCAGGAAAGGCCAACGTAGTCGCTGATGCCTTGAGAATGTATCCGATGGCTATGTACTTGACTACAGATAGACATTTATTGGCTGATCTTGAAAGCTTGGGAATTGAAGTGCTAGTTCCAGGTGTTGAAATTTAGATGTGGGGATTGCAGATACAATCAGAGCTGATGGATAGAATTAGAGATGCATAGTATGATGATGAGACTCTGAGGAGTATCAGGGCACAAGTTTGGACAGGATTGACAGATGACTTCACTATTGCGGATGATGGATCTTTGCGACATGGCACGAGGATGTGTGTGCCAAGTGGAGAGCTGCGCGAAGAGGTTTTGCAGGAGGCACACCACTCTCAGTACTCGATGCATCCCGGTGCCAACAAGATGTATCAAGATTTGAGGGAGCACATATGGTGGTATGGTATAAAGCGTGAGGTAGCAGGCTTTGTATCCCGGTGTTTAGTGTGCCAGCAGGTAAAAGCAGATCGACAGAGGCCAGGAGGATTGCTTCAATCTTTACCCATTTCAGAATGGAAGTGGGAGCACGTGACTATGGACTTCGTTTCAGGGCTTCCACGTTCTTCAGGAGAAAATGACGCAATTTGGGTCATCGTAGATAGGTTGACCAAATCAGCCCACTTCTTACCATTCAAAGTGGGTACATCGACAGAGAGGCTAGTAGAGATATACGTACGACAGATTGTCAGATTACATGGAGTTTCTGTGAGTATCATCTCGGATCGGGATAGTCATTTCACTTCCCATTTTTTGAGGAGTCTGCAGGCTAGCTTAGGCACTCAGCTCAAGTTCAGTACCGCATATCACCCCCAGACAGACGGACAGTCTAAAAGGACTATTCAGACTCTTAAAGATATGCTACGCACTTACGTTTTGGATCTCGGAGGTTCTTGGGAGGATCATCTACACCTAGTAGAGTTTGCTTATAACAACAGCTACCAGGCCAGCATTGAGATGTCACCATTCGAGGCTTTATATGGATGAAGGTGTCGTACACTGTTATCTTGGGATGATGTTGGAGAGAGAGATTTGTTAGGACCAGAATGGTCGTGGATGCAACAGAAAAGGTGAAACTCATCAAAGACAGACTGCGAGTGGCGCAGGACAAACAACAACATTGGGCCGATAGCCACCATATACCCCTAGAGTTTCAGGTATAGGTTTTATTATTTATTGGTTTATGATTTATTTTGTTTTAGATTGCGTGTTAAGACTGTTGTTTATGTTGGCAATTTGGTGTTCCTACGGATTTCTTCGACACGAGGTACGATTCGTTTTGGTAGAGGCAAAAAGCTTAGTCTATGATACATCGGACCTTTCGGTATTCTTGCAAGGGTCGGTGCAGTGGCCTATAGACTGGACTTGTCGCCTACTCTAGATGGATTGCATAACGTGTTCCACGTGTCGCAGCTAAGATGGTACATAGAAGATCCTAGTAATGTACTAGATCACTCAGAGCTCGAGGTTGGACCGACACTCAGCTATCCTGAACAACCTGTTGAGATCTTGGATCGTAGAAAGAAGGTATTGCGGAACCAGACTATTCCTTTGGTTCATGTTGCATGGAGACATCACTCTCCAGGCGAGTCAACCTGGGAGAGAGAGGACAAAATGCGCGAGCAGTATCCGTATCTCTTCGAGACTTGAGATATAATTCCTTGTTTGATTGTTTGTTCTTGTGCTAGTTTATTTTTAATTTCGTGGACGAAATTCTTTTAAGGAGGGTAGACTTGCCACTACCATATTTCAGAATAGGGGTATTTTTGTTTTTTCATAATTTAATGTATTAATGATTGCATGATATTTATTTATATTTAATTACTGTGATTTTATTGATCGTTGCACCTTACCGTTGCTTCGATAATTAGAGCACTACACTTGCCATTGCCTTCCAACAAATTTTACACCCTTGTCCTAGACGTGCCAGACTTTTATTGTGATCCTTGTGTAACTCATAACGATGCCTTGTTGTGCTTCATTTTAGTCGTACATCATTTGTCGTAACCGATTGTATTTAATTCGATATAAATTCAACTTTGTATCCTTGTGCGTTCCAAGCGAAATTGGAGACACAATCTCGACCCATTTTGAGCAACCAAAATTAGGATAATATTCTATTCTGAGTCTTCTTCATTCATGACACTTGTGTCCCATTATTTTAGCCCCATGTACTTCTAATTAATTTTAGAACACCAATTATATTTATTTTAATTAAATTAAACCATAAACCCAACTTTGTGCAATTTTTCAATTGTTGGGCACTTTTATGCAAAAGTGCATTAAGGTGTCCACCCCATTGGCCACAATACGTGAAGAAACCCATTTTTCCTTCATGTGAATTTTTCCATAATTTTTGGGAGTGTGTAACTCAACATCAACCTCCTCAAACCATAGCCCTCCAAACTTTGAACCAAATGCAATCCTAGCCATCAATTTTGAATCTATTGAATCATAGCCCTTGAAATATCTTCATGACAAGCCCTTTTTTCAAGGGTTTGACCAAGCCAATTTCTAGGTCAACCCAACACCATCCATATATAAAATTCTTTTTCTTTACTTTTTCCGTTTCTTTTCTATTCCAAAACCTAATATACTCACAGTCGTAACCCTTCCCCCTTACTATTCATCACCATATTAATCTCTCCTTCCCACCTCCCTGTCGAACCATCCATCAGATCACGGCCGGAGCCGCCCGCATCTCCCCTCACCGGAGACGCCAAGTCCGACCATTCCCTCGCCTAACCCGACCGGCCCTCCTCCACACGACACCACCCGCCGCCTCGTCATCTCCCCAACTGAACCGCTGTCCCGAGCACCGTCGACCCCCTCCTTCAACCTCACCCGCCTGTGCGACCACTGACCCACGGTCGTCGACCCCGAGCACCGCTGAAGCCGCCGCCGTTCTCCTCCAGACCCGTTCGCCTGAAGCCGCCGACCGCCTATACTCGGCCGGAGAAGCCCGCTGCGACTCGCCAGAACTCGCATGAAGCCGGAGAACCCGCTGTCCCGACTTCCCTCAACCGACCACCTACACTTCGACTCGTCGGAGCTCGACTTCACCTGAAGTTTCATCTCGACGACCTCGACACGAACGCCTCGTTCCCGCGTGCACAGGTTCGAGTTTCTCCTTCTTGTTGCGTACATGTACTCGTACGTGTATACGCGTATTGTTCATTGGTATATTTTGTATAATGGGTATATGTATATATTTAGGTATTCCATTGGTTTATGTTTAATATGTATAATTGGTATATATATATATATAGTAAATGAATTCAATTAGTATATATATACATATAAATTGTAAGTAATTAATGTTATATGCTAGTTAAGACTATATGTATATTTATAGATATATTATGAGACCCTAGTGTTAATTACGGATATCACGTAGTTACATTGACCTGTGACCATGTGAATTGTTAGTAGACTGCCTTATGTACACTGACGTACTGGCGAGACCCGAATTATTTGACTGTCTGTTATGCACAAGAATTACAGACGTGACACCCGTGCAACTAGATGCACACTTGACCCTATAGATAACAAGTGTCACCCCCTAGCGTAGTCTCTGAGTTCATTGTGTTATTGATTGTGTGTTTTAGTGTATCGACTGATTTGTATTGTCATTAAATAATATCTATAGGACTGTTGGATCATTAAGACGATACTTTGAAAACAGGACATTGGTATTTCCAGCAAAGGACCACATGCGAGTACATTCTCTGACAATTTTTATTATGTTGATTATCTCTATAATTCTAGTTGTATAGTGTATATGATTCTGACACTGTTATTTATACGAGTTGGCATCATCGAGACCTGTCACGAGGAGTCGTGATTTGGGATCCATCGTGCTAGCTGGAGAACGGGGAAATATTAGTAGCTTATATGATCATACCCAACTCTACTTGCATCATAGCTCACCCACACCTCACGTCGGTGCAGCCTGACCATTACATGCCTCATAGCCTGTTACATGTGATTAGCCTGATTATTACTCGCATCATAGCTATCCGGATGGTTAGCCTGACCTTACATGAATCATAGCTAATTATATGTAACAAGCCTGATCAGTCCCAAGCCGATCACATGATATGCTGATGTTTCACACACTTAGCTAGATGTTCTTGACATGTATCTCTAGTGTATTGATCTAGCATCTCTACATGTTCTAGTTATTGTTCTAGCGTTTACTTATATTCTAGTTCATTGTTCTAGCATGCACTTGTATTTTTATTCATTGCTAGATGTACATTGATTATGACATATGCTCCAGTACTTTATTATTCTAGTATTCCTTTATTCCAGTACTTCATTATTCCAGTATTTCTTATTGCCAGTATTCATATCTATCTTGTATTTCTTTACACTGTGTTATAGTTTTTGTCAATATATGTGGAACTGCTGTTAGTGCTTGTACTTCGCTCCAATCCTGACTGGATATTTTTTCAGAGGATCTTGAGGACTTCTGTCCCACACATTATGGACCAGGTATAGATGCAGACTACACACCAGAGATCTTAGAGGAGACTATTCCTTTAGAGGAGACATTACCTGCAGCTATCTAGACAGTATTTATCTTATGCACTGAGACTTATTTGAGGTTTATTTCAGTTTATGTTTAGACTTATTCTTAGTTTATGTTGGGACTTGTGGAGACTTTATGTTAGACAGCTAGACTGTGGTTTATCTTTATTTTGAGACATGGTGTTTAACTATGTCATTCTTCTTATCTTTTATCGTGCCTTTATACTCTTATAGTTGTTGTGATTGAGTTTGCATTATGAGCTATTGTGAGATGTATATTGTCCTCCTCATGGAGTTGATATCATTGACAGGTTGTGAGTTATGTTAGTATTTATTGTGACCTAGACAACGTTCTACTGCCGATGCTGCGGCGTAGGCTGGACGTAACCACGACTCATGCCCAAATTCTGGGTGCGGTTCGTGATAATTCATGTACTGATAACCCACCAAATTGCTTGCAGGGTGCGGAAGAACCTCGTTTGGTGTGGAGTATCCCCCCGTGCGCGCTAAGGCGTGGAGTTCGCTCTGGAGCCTTGGAGTGTGTACTTCCGGAGCTGAAGCACATATATATGACATAATGTTGGAACATCGCCTATGTATCATCCCATGTTGTAAGCCGCTGGGCACGCTTTTATCGTTTTGAGAGAGAGAGAGAGAGAGAGAGAGAGAGAGAGAGAGCTTGAGCGACTTCTAATCTCGGTCTAGCACCGCTTGTAATATTTCTTGATTATCAATAAAGAGTATGCTTTTGTTTCATACTTGTGTTCATTCAATGCTTTCTCTATGACGACTCTGTGAACTTGTTATTTATCGCCTGTTCGATTTCTTATTCCGCCGCATTCAGACTATCTGTGCGACTCTGTGGCTTAGATATTTCTCTGCCTGTTCGGATCATGGCCTTGCGCAGGCGCAACTTGTGCTCGCACGACATCATGTCCTGATGGGAAATGTCATCCTGCAGGAGCGCTGGCGTGGTGATTCGCATCTAGCGGGGATGGTCGATTCTGCGGGAGATCGGGGCGTGACATATTGGTTTTAGAGCACCGCTTTACGTCCTTGGACTTCGTATCGATTCTCTCAGTTTTGGTAGTTCGTTTGTGGGTTATGTTACAAAAACGCTCTCTCTCAATGTTCTAACGAGATATTCCATACAATGAGTCTAAATAATTTTAAAAGTGTATGCGAATGATATGATTGCTTTAGCGTGATAGTTGTGCGATGGCCTTTGTGCCAAACTGAGTAAGACTTTGTGGTAATTGACTCTTGCTAGAATTGTAAGTTATGTGTGAACCAGAATCTTTACCTTGATACTAGCAAGTTAGTATGCGAGACTAGAATATCGTTCGAACGGGATAGCTATGCACACAACCTTTCGGCTAAGTTGTATTGAGTATCGCGAGCTAAGACCTTTGGTGCTAGTGAGTTTGCGAGCGAGATTGGAATATTATTCAGATAAGGATAAGGCAGACTTAGAATGGATATCGATAGAAACGTTATCAGTATATCGCTAAGGCGAATATAGGGAATGGTGCTTGAATTTTGAGGAATGGTTCGGACGGTTATTCACGTCAATAAGTTACGAATCATGATACCTCATTTTCACTACTATTGTGTGTTATTGTGTGCTTTCTTTGAGTGTACTATGTAATTTTCTATTATCAATAAAAGTTTGAAGTTCCCGTAATTCCGTTTAAGCGTACTGCCTCTCATCCTCGATCATTTCCTTCTTTGGTAGTTAGTTTAAATATGATTTGAATATTGAATATATTTTAATTTTAATGTTAATTCATTATAAATATGTTTATAGAAATTTGGATATATGTTTAGGTAGTTAGAAGGATTTTAGAATTTTATTTTACGTGGTATATATATATATATATATATATATATATATATATATATATATATATATATATATATATATATATATATTTTTTTTTCTGGTGGTAGTCACAAGAATTTAATTTTTTCCTCTTAATTATGTGAAGATATACATATGACTTAGACGACTCATTTTGAACAGTTTTCAAACCTTTTTATCTTTCTCTCTACGATTATATTACTGTTTGGAGACGACTCAGTCCAAGCCGATTTGTAAATCCTCAACTATTTATTTAAAAAATAAGGAAGATTATTTTCTTCGTATAACCTAATACCCTCTCATTTATTCACATATATCCATAATAAATTATAATTAAAATAATTAAATCTTTAGAAAAAACTTAATTAATTAATTTATATATGTATATATATATATATATATATATATATATATATATATATATATATATATAACAAATCTTAATTCAAATATATTTAAATATTTAAATAATTTTTCAATAATATCAGAAAGAAAGAAAAATTATTTGACGTGCAACACACGTGAGTTTACTAGTTCTTTATATAGAGGCTTAAAAACATTTAGCCGTCTAAGTCTTATGTATATCATTACCTAATTAATTTTTTTTTTTACCTAATTGGTTAACTATATAATATTATCTAACTATAACTAAACACTTATAACTCATGTGGTTAAGGTGGGAGACATTCTCCTTAGCTAGTGGATGGGTTCGATTATATCGGACAACGATATCTATAATAAATAAAAATTTAAATTTTTTTAATAATTTTTATATTTTTTATGTGTGTGGAATGCACGTGCACGTTAGTAGTAACAATAATTTTTTTTAGATGTCTGACGTAACGCTCGGGACTTTGTGCACATTGCGTTGCGTGCCTTTTAGACCCATTATCCCTAACTCCCACCATTTATAAATGTAAGAAATAATATGCTTGTGGCTCGATCCACCGATCTTTTGCCACCCATACATGGTTCTCATGTCTCTTTTCGGTAACCACAAGGGTCACCCGAGTTCAACAACAATAAAGATAAAGATAAAGATATAAATACGATGCTGACATTAATTTTATGTTTTTTCATTTCTTCAACAACCGACCACTTGATTTATTATTGTTCATTGCATGCGCATATAAATAAACGATTGGTATAATGGCTACTTAGGAGATTTTTCTAAAACATAATCAATGTCTCAAATTTTCGAGTAGCCTTTCATAATTTTTCCATAATTTTTTTTTTTCAATATATTTAGTTAGAATTTAGACAGCGCTAACATTAAAATGCTGAACTTTTCGACGTGCCCATGGGCCATTGAGGCGATACCTTGCAGGTAAGCCAGGTATTAAGGAGATGTAAAAGAACACCCTTTACCGGGGCACTTCAAAACTTATTTGAGGATAGCCAGGATTGAGACTAGTCCAGTTTAAAGGAACTTTTACTCATGTCAACCATTTTCTTACTAGGCTCCCCCAACCCCCAAATCCCCCCTTAATACCAAACATTCTAATTTTCACACACACTCTTCAAAATCCTTTCCATCATTCTCCACCTCATCCTCCAATTTCAATTGAAAACCCTAAACTTCTACACTTTCTCCAATTCCAAGCATAAATCAATCCTTTGAGATGGCACCCAAAGTTTCCTTCACTTCAAAATTCTAAACTTCTTCCTTCTCTACCTTCCTCTATCTTCTTCATCTCTAATTTTATGTTTGTATTTTTTATTTCATTTTTATAAATCTTCTCTCCAATCCATGTTAATGCCCAAATATCATATTGTAGTAACATAAAATAGATTTATTATGAACTTTGGACGAATTTTTAAAGTTTCGAACCCATTTTATGATTTCAAAGTAAGAAATTTCGTGACAGTCACAACTAGGAAGACTCATGACTGTAGATATTTTTTACAGTCCTGTATATTATCAGGACTGTAGAAATTTTCTACAATCCTGAATACTTTCAGGTTTGTAGATTTTTTTTACAATCCTTAATTCTTCCAGGACTATAATTTTTTTTATAGTCCTGTAGAATAAAAATTTAGAGAGGCGCAAACTGTATATATGAATAAGGATTAGTTCAAGCTTCACATGTATACTTCATGTCTAAGATTTGTGGCATAACTTGTTCAAAAATCATATACAACAAACTTTTTCAAACACCCAACAACAACCTCATTTTTTTAGAACTGTCAATTTTTTTGACAGTCATGACTTCAAGCATGACCGTCAAATTTTTTGACAGACCATTATCGTCCCCGTTGCGACTGTGGACGAATTTTTAAAATTTGAAACCCTAAAATGGATTCAAAACTTCAGAAATTCCTCCAAAATGAATCATAAACCAAAATTTAGTTCCTAGAAGATGAAATCTATGCATGAACATGGAACTCTAACATATTTGAAATTTTGGAGAGGAAAGAAGAAAAAAAAAGAGAAAAAAGAAGAAGACTTTTATACTATGCAGCGAGCTAGTTCCGAATAAGTTTTTACGGTGGCAAACTTGTCAATAAAAGTAGCTGTTTTTGGATAGTTTCGTGTGAGTTTAGAATTGTTTCGATAAAAACTCGATCGTTTGGTTCGCGGAAAGGAAATAAAAGGAACGAAAATCAATTCCTTGGTATTTTCTTTCCTGTGAAAAATTGTAATTCTTATCTATTCTTTTTTCGGTATTTGAAAATGCTAAAAAAATTAATTACTTAAATATGAGAAAATAAATATTTGGATGGGGGGAGGAAACCAAATAAATTTTGTTTTTTTTTGTTTTTTATTCATTAATTTTTTTTTTATTTATTTTAATATCCAACTATAGAAAATGAGTTAATGATTCGGTGGACCAAACGAGTCTGAAAAGAAACGGATCCCTTTCAGTTGAGCAAATTATGGGCGTTTATCAAAGGCACATGTGGAATGACACGAGACAGAGACAAAAGTGACGCGGGTTGTGTGTGTGTGTGTGTGCGTGCGCGGGGGGGGGGGGGGGGGGGGGGGCGACGATAAGTTTGCAGAAAACCATAACACTGTCATCTTTTCTCCATGAAACTACTACCCCTCTCAATAAATAACCCAGTCTTAGTTGCCCACTACTTTTGTTAATAACTGTTGCTATTTTTGGGGGTCCTCTCTTCCGTAGAAAAATCCCCAGTGATGAGAGCAGCACTCCTCTTGATCCTCCTCTTCTCCGGTCTCCTTCCTTTCAGGTGCACGGTTGGGTGGTTCTTGTAGTCCTTTTTCTTGTGTCTATTTTTTTACATGTAACTTGACCTTCTGTATGCTGGGGCTCAAGTTTAGATATGTACATCTGGACCCGCTCCCCTCCTGCATTAGCTAGAGCCATAAGAACATCTACAGTAGGGACACTCAAAATTATTAAAAATTGTATAAATTATTGCTTTTGGAATGTCTTCATGATATTGACACAGTGATACACTACAAATTAATCTCATCTTTTTCCTCCCTCTTTTTCCTCTTTATTTTCTTTCTCTATTTGGTAATATTTTTCCTCTTTATTTTTCTTTCCTGTTTGGTTACTTTTGGTGGCCCATCAATTAATATAGAGGAGATACGACATGCTCCAAATCTGGAGTATCTCGTTTTCTAGCAATTTTTAAGTATGCACAAGTGTCGATTGCAGCATTCAAGTACTACAAAATTTGACTAAAGTCAAAATATAGCATTGAAACATCTTCCACTGTGAATACTCTTAACTTTTGAAAATGTTTACAAGTTACACTATGTTTTTTTTTTCTTAAATTATGGTGTGCTACACCTCCTAACTTTGGAAATGTTCATTAGTTCACTATAAGGCATTGTACGACGGTAAGTCTTATTTTGGGAGGATGCATGTTTGAGTTGAGTCACAGAAATGGCCTAAGGCCGTATACATCTTGACCCTCCCTAGAGTCCCTAGACCATGGGCGAGCTATCTTGACCCTTCCTAGACATTGTGATGCGGGACGGAGACCTAAAGAAAATATGATTTGTATGAAAGTTGAAATTTATGAAAAATTGGACGCGAAAATTTTAAATGAGACGTGAATAATCAACTATTATAAAATTATCACAACTAATTTTAATAGAAAGAAAAAAACAATAATTAGGAATACCCGATTAAGAATGGCGTGTTGATAATGTCGGAGGCGGAGAAGGAGATAAGATATAGAGATTCATTTCATACAGACTCGAAATATATTTCTCATTATTCAATTCTTCAGTTCTTCCATGAATAATTTATCAACTTACAGAGAACTTACAGACTAGTTATAGACTCTCAAGAAATAAAAAGAAGAAAAAGCCAATCTCTAAAGGTTTATTCGTAAGATAAGTTAAATCATAATTGATAAAACAGATAAAAGCAATCTCTTTCTAAAATAACCAAAATTAACTAAAAGATAACATAAAATTTAAATGTCCTTTTTGGGCATCGCCTAGCGCAATGGTAATGCTTGCTGCTTGCAGCATGGAATATGCAAGCTCGAGTCACGAAAATAACCTCTATATATGTTTTTTTTTTGGTGGGGGGGGGGGGGGGGGGGGGGGGTGGGGAGGTAAGGCTACGTACATCACTACACCTTAACCTTTTTCAAATCCTGCATAAGAGGGAGCCTTGTAGCACTAAGATGCCCTAATTCTCTATAATTTTGAAGATTTATGAAGTATCTAGTGTATTGGATCCCCATAACTTTCCCCCCAAAATGTGTTAAAAGTCTTACCACCCCACTCCCCATTGCATCATGATTTCGTGCCTGGGGATAAGGCTGCGTATATCTTGACCCTTCATAGACCCTACATTAGTTGGATTTCGTGGCATGGGGACAGCCTTTTTTATGTAACTTGTCATGAATTACTTGAAGTTATCTGCATTATAGTTTTTCTGGGTCTGTTGAGGTGTTTGCTGAGCATTAATAATGTATTAGCATATGTACTTTTTATGTCTATATACATAGACAAATATCTTGACACTACATGTAGTGAGTAAGACTCCATACATCTTGACCCTTCCCATACCATGCATTAGCAGGAGTATATATTTCATCATGAATTGCTTGAAGTTATCTACATTGTAATTTTTCTGGGTCAGTTGAGGTGTTTGATGAACGCTAGTACTTTTCTTTCAGTGAATTATCCGAAGCAAGAACAGGAACAAGGGAGCTTGCATCCACTCCACCCCGAGGATGGAATTCTTATGATTCCTTCTCTTGGGTCATCGACGAACAAGCCTTTCTTGAAAATGCAGCTATTCTGGCAAAAAAATTGCTACCTTATGGATATGAGGTGTCACAAAATTGCCCCACTGATCATGACATAACATATGGAATTTGACTGTTTTTTTTCTTCATCTATGTTGTGTAGTATGTTGTGGTGGATTACTTGTGGTATCGGAATAACACAGAGGGAGCGAGCAACCAGGATGCTATAGGTTTTGATAACATCGATCGGTGGGGGCGTCCCATCCCTGACCCTGAGAGGTGGCCGTCGTCTGGAGGGGGCAGAGGATTCAAGGAGGTAGCCCGGAAGGTTCACAACATGGGTTTAAAGTTTGGGATCCATGTCATGAGAGGGATTAGTGCTCAGGCTGTCAATGCCAATACACCCATCTTAGATGTGCTTAAGGTATTCTTTCTCCCTTTGTGTCATTTTGTGTTTTCTTATTATTATTGCTAAATGTCAAGAATTAGCATAACTATAGTATCATTATGATGGCTTTGTAGTTTGTATAACATAGAGGAATAACAATGACGGGTGAATTTGACACGCCCGTCGTCCGAAATAGTCGACAAAGGATAAACACTCAGATTCCATGAGCAACGCAAATCCACAGGCAAAAGGTCGAGTCCACTTCTGTGGTTAGTTTGTTCGACAGTCCACTAATACCTGACTGGTTAACCCAACTTCATTTCTGTAATGAGATTAAGTGCAATAAATAATGTACCTCGGACAATAGTGACTTGTTACATAGCACATCTGGTAATCATCAGTTCTTGTATCACAAATTTTTTGAACGGTTAGGTAGACTTGAGATCGACTATCCATTTACGCTGTAGGGAGGTGCCTATGTGGAGGATGGTCGACGAAAGCATGCAGTAGATGTGGGAATGACAAATATGAGTTGTGCCTGGTTAAAAGGATTTATGAGTGTTGATACAGATGCAGGAGCTGGAGAAGCATTCTTGAGGTCTCTTTATCATCAATATGCTGAATGGGGCGTTGATTTTGGTATTGAACAGCTGCTCATTTAATTTTCTACTTTTATCTCTTTGCCATAATTTTTTGTGTTTGGTAATGTACATCCATTTCTGGATATAGTATGCATCTTTGCTGAATCTTAACGAAGTTTGTCATGCAAGTAGCCCAATCTTGTTATGTAAATTATTTGGGTGCCACCGAATTTTGGTATTCATATTGAAACCTGGACTATAATTCGGTATCGCGATAGTGCCTATCTGCTACATTCTTAAATAGCCAACTTTGGAAATAAGTGGCTCTTGCTTTATTCCATTTATTTCATCTCATTGATTTCTTCCTTCTCAGTGAAGCTTGACTGCGTCTTTGGTGATGATATGAGCTCAAGAGAGATAATCACAGTCTCAAAGGTAAGAAAGCAAGAATGTTATTCCTTTTTTATATCATCTATATATATTTTTTTTCCTGAGGAAGGTCATTTCCGAGGACAGTTATCAAAACAGCTAATACATGTCTTCTGCAGCTCCTGAAGGAGCTTGATCGTCCTGTGGTTTTTTCTCTGTCTCCTGGATCGCATGCGTCTCCATCTATGGCTGAAGCCATTGTTAACTACGTAAACATGTATAGAGTAACTGGTGACGATTGGGATAAATGGGAAGATGTGGCAGCTCATTTTGATGTGGCACGGTGCGGTTAATCTCTCTCTCTCTGTGTGTGCGCGCACGCGCGCGCGTGTGCATATGTGTGTGTGTATGTGATAGAATTTTTCTTTTTAGGGACTTCGCTGCTGCCAAAATGATTGGAGCACAGGGACTGAACGGGCGGTCTTGGCCTGACTTAGACATGCTACCACTGGGTTGGCTTACTGATCCAGGTAATGGACGGCACACCTAATCGAGTTACCTTCCCGACCATGTCATCACCATTTTGTGCAAATTATAGTGGTAATAAACATAAGATAGCTGTAGACGTCAAACCTCAGAAAATCATGAAAACTCAATGGAGAATTATAAGCTAAAGATGTCAGAAAATTTTATACAGTCGTTATTCCAATATTTTGGAGGAGAGAAATCATGTTGTGTTTTGTTCACACATTTGGATTACTCAAGAGTTCCCTAGTGCCAATAAATCCTCAATTCTTAGAAAGTTGTACTTGTACCTTATTTCGGAGCTTGGACGAACTCATTAAAATGTAAAATAAGCTTACTTCTGATAAGCTTGGATGAACCGATGTTAACCCAATGGATCCAACATTATCCAATGGACCACGTGGAATCGCGGAGAAATAAGTTAGCTGCAGGACACAGTCAAGTGGGCAATCATAGTCGACTGTCGTTCCTCAGCCAACATGGAGATTTCCAGCTGACACTACGCAGATGGATCAGTTGACTTTGCAGTAGACCGGTGCAACGAATTTGGCTGATTTATATGTTGTCAGGTCCTACTTAACAACATGTTTAGTTTGATAATGCCTTATGCTTTTGAGAGTGGTTAGTAAATTGTTTCTACTAAAATCATTATTGTTGGTATATTAGAATGTATTAGGGGGTTTTATGTAAGATGGAGGGTTGTAAGGCTATATATATATATATATATATATATATATATATATATATATATATATATATGTATAGCCAAGAGATTATAACATAATAAAATAGAACTCCAAAATATTTTATATGGTATCAGAGCACAAACCCTGGCCGCCAAACCCTAGCCGCCACCACCGCCGCCGCACCGCTCGCTCACCACCACCGTCGCCGCGGCCGCCACCACACTTCCGCCACCACCGCGAAGCCACGACTCTTGCGGAGCCCGCAGGAGCCTTCTGCCACAGTTTCCGACGTCTCCCGCGGGTCGTTCCGGACGTTGACATCGAAGGCCTAGATCCGATGGGGGAGAGGCATGATCGGGTCTAGGAAAGGACGAAGAGGACGAACGTGAATCGTGGGATGGGTGTAAGGTGATCGGAGAAGAGGAGGATCGATGGAGGAGATCATCAATCATCAAGAAGTTGGACCCTGCGGAGGTCGCAACGTTGATGAAGCTGATAAAACTGTCGGCTGGTGAGAGCGCAACACGAACATCGACAAAGTTGGAGCTTCCATCTATCGATTTGAAGCTTGATGGACCGGCCAGTTGGTCACGACGGGTGAGGAGAACCCTCGCAGGGAGGAACCTTGAGGGTTTCTTGTCAGGAGAGAAGACAGAGCCAGATGAGGACTCGACAGGACGCGACGAGTGGAAGTCCACTCATATGGTGATATACATTTGGCTTCTCAATTCTTTAGTCCAGTCGATCGTCGCCACAGTGGATGGCCTTGAGATGGTAAAGGACGTGTGGGATGTAGTGCCCCGTTCCCCCTGTTCGGGGAGCACGGCTAAGAAATACTCGGTATCGTTCGATCGGGACAGATTGAATCAAGATCCTTTCCTTGTTATGGATTGGTTTCTTCGGAATTAGGTCCCACATTCAACGGATCGTGCCTCAAGGAAGGACTCGGCGGCAGAGTCGAGAGGGGCCTTTCCGTTGCGCTGGTTTCTTTGTCCGTTTTCGATGCCGCTTGGTTGCTTTCTTATTGGTTTTGTGACTTGCGTTTTCTTGAACGGCTTCGATGGATTTTATTGTCTTCGTTCTATTGATTTTGCATTTCGTATCGAACCCTTGGAGACCGAAGTAGGAGATATTGATCATCTGTTGGTGCGTGCATGTGATCGTGTAGGCAATGCGCAAGCGAAGTCTTGAAGATCTCCCCTTTCTCTCTCCCAATTCACCAACTTGTGAGTGGCCTTATTTTCGATTTGCTCCCTTCTTCCAAGTCTTCATTCTTAACAATCTGACTCGTTTGTGCGTTCTGATCAACGATACCATAATAATAATAATAATAAATGAGTCAAGATAGCAAGAAGTAACTTGGAACACTGATGCTTTTCATACAAATTTCTGTACGATCACATTGTATGCGTGCTTGTCTGTTATGCATCTATCTATTTATGCTTCAGTTATAGCTAAAACTTATTATTTATAACTGTGCAAACGAGTAGTGCAAAATATTTGGAATGTGATCACTTGAGCAGGTAGATTATGCCAATTGCACTGTGCTAAAGTAGTTATGTTCATTCTGATGGCTTGAAATGCTTCATTTATTAACTTAGTATTGAGACGTCGTTTGGTCGGACAACTTGTGCACAAGGTTTGGTTCCTGCGATCGGTCTCCGGGGCAATGAGGCCGATTCGTTTCGGGCGGAACTCGGATAGCTACGCTAGCAAGACTAGCACGGGTAACGCGAGGTCTTGTAGCGGGACTTGCTACCCGCGCTGCAAGAATCACCGTTTTACTGTAGCTATTGTCCACGGTGGCAATGTGTGCCATGACCCAATATATTACCGCATTATTTGTTCAAGCTAATGATGTCTTCTTGACAGGGAAGAACATAGTAAGCCTTGTGCAGGTGGGTGCAATGCCGCAGGTATAAAGTCACCGAACAGTGGCACAATTATTCAGTTAATTATATATATACATTGCATGCCGTAATTCGAACAAAGGCAAGATAGAAGGTCCACATTAATAATTTGTTTGCCTCACCTGAATCTTGTTTCGATTTGGTTAGTTGGGTTAGCTCGCCCTCACCGGTACTTCTCAAAGTACTGATTCTCGTTGCAGCAGGTTCACCGAGCCAAGGCGACGTGACGAGGAGCTGAAGCTTCCCCTCCAACCAGTCCAGTACTCGGCGCACTCCGTTCGTGCCTTTTGGAAGTGGTATTAAATATCCGGAGCTCGTGTACACATCTTATGCAGCTCCGAGGAAAGGCGATAGCTTCGTCCGAATGTGTCTATTATATTTTGAAGTTCTAGTAAATGATGTAATGTATGTAACAACTATTTCATTTTGCGTCCATCCTGTAAGCCCGCGCGGCACCTCTTACTTTTGAGTTAGGAGTCTGTATCCAAGATGTACATTATCAATAAAGAGAACTTTTCTTCGTGTCAACTTTAAATATTTATCTTCCGAATTCTGCTGATGTGTTTATATATATATATATATATATATCATTATGCTAGGCCTTGTGCGTGCGCGCCTTACGCTCACACGGCATCACGCCCGGGGGACGGTTAACGATTCTTCGGAATCGGGACGTGACATATTGGTATCAGAGCACAGCTTCAGATCCCTTGGACTCGTGTCAGAAAAGTTTTCATAAGACGACCCTGTCCCTCCTAGATGAACTCTTGAAATCGTTTAGGCAAAATAAGATGCGTTCCATACAGTGAGTCCGTAATACTCTATGAGACTGATGTAAGTTCTTTATTTTGAAGGAATGGCTCAAACGCAAGGAACAGGACAAGTGCAAGCAAGTACTTCAGACACTTCGGCAAGCTCCGAGAGCCAACGACCTGCGCCCCCCGTCGATCCGGTTGAGCGAATGATGCAAATGCTAGAGGCGCAACGAAAGGATGAGGCTCGACATGACAAGTTCGAGAAAAATCTAGAAGTCCGATTTGCGGTCCAACAGAAGCAGGTAGATGCCCTGCAACAGATTGTTCAGACCTTAGCCTCCAACTATTCCGCAATGACAGTAGCGACTCCGGTGGAGCAACCAATAAATGAAGTCGAGACGCCCCAAACCCCAAAGAAGAAGGATGTGACTACCTTCGACTTTGTCGACTTCAAAAAGGTTTGCAACACGTCCTTCCGTGGGACCGAGGACCCTGTTATGGATCTAGATTGGTTGGCCGAGCTTGAAGATCACTTTAAACTCCTAGAAGTACCTGATGACAAGCAAGTCGCCTGTGCCCAACTCTAGCTTCGTATGAATGCGCATGATTGGTGGGATGTACACCGAAGATCTCTCTCTGAAGACAGTGAAGGCGAGACGATCTCGTGGGCTACCTTCGTAGCACGTTCGAAGAGGAATTTATTCCCCTACCTATCTGTCGTCAAAAGGAGAACGATTTCGTGCGTCTGCAACAAGGGAGCATATCGGTGAAGCAGTATGCCGCAGAATTCAACCGGCTGGCCAAGTTTGCTTGCTCTTATCTGTCCAATGCGGCGAGCCGAGCAAGACGATTTGAAGGCGGCCTGCGACCTTCCATTCACGCGCACATAGTCGCTCCACAGTACGAGACAATGAGGAAAGTCCTTAACCATGCCCTTGTCCTAGAACCGCAATATCCTTCTACTACTGCCGGCGCTGTGCAATATTCTCATCACAAGCGCCCTAGTAATACGGGTAGAAACAATGCTAATAAGCGTCCAAACAACAACGGTCAGCAGGGCAATCATACGGGGAGAAATCTTGGGCTGCGTTGTGCCAAATGCAACCGTACAGGACACCAGGCTAGCGAATGTCGAAATCAGGGATGCTTTAATTGTGGTCGGCTAGGCCATTATGCTCGTGACTGTCCTGATCGCCCAAACCGGATCCCTTTGCGCCGTCCAAAGCAACAAAATCCCGCTCAAGTACCCCAAACAAATCGGTCTGTGCAACAACATGAGCGTCGTCCGAACACCGTGGGCCGGGTTTATGCATTGACGCGGGACGAGACGTTCGTCTCGGATACCGTAGTGACAGGTATATTGCTATTCAATAATGTTCCTGCACGAGTACTATTTGATTCTGGTGCCACACATAGTTTTGTATCGGCAAACTTCGCTAGGGAGCACGAATTTATTCAGACACCGTTAGGCCAAAAGGCTTAGCGTCAGTACCCTGTCGGGCATGGACTTGCTTGCTGACTCAGTTTGTCGTGACGGCTGCATTTGCATCGGAGGAAGGAACTTATCTTGATGCGATAGTCTTAGACATTAGGGACTACGACATCATTCTGGGGATGGATTGGCTCTGCGCTTGCTCGGCTACCATTGATTGTGCGAAAAAGGAAGTCGTGTTTCGTCTACCTGGCGAGATCGAATTTTGCTATGCGTGCAGTCCACCGTCGAGAGCGTCGAATGCCTGCATGGTGATCTCTGCAATGTCTGCTTGGCGGATGATACATTCTGGTTGTGATGGGTACTTAGCGTCCGTTCGAGACACTCAGCGAGATTGCGCAAACGTAGAGTCTACTTCCGTTGTGGCGGATTTTTCTTATGTGTTTCCAGATGAGTTGCTCGGCATGCCGTCCGACCGAGAGATTGAGTTCACTATCGATACATTTCCAGAGACTCGACCAATTTTCAAGGCTCCGTATCGAATGGCCCCGGCAGAACTAAAAGAGTTAAAGGTCCAGTTGCAAAAATTGTTAGATCATGGGTATATCCGTCCTAGCGTGTCTCCGTAGGGCGCGTCTGTGTTGTTTGTGTAGTGCCTCAAATCCCGATCCGACCGGGATGTGCACTATATAATTGGGCTTGTGGCTAGTCCGTCAGAGTATGCTTAGATCTTCGGCATCTTATTGCCACGGACGAAATGCGATGATCCTTTCCAACTCATGGAAAGGCCTCTATTGAAACGAGTCCAATAGTTTTCGTGTTTGGTTGCTTGGTTTTCTTGATTGCCGCTTTGGGATTTGATTTGGTGTTGCTTTCGAGTTGCTTGGTTTTCGCTGTTGGTTTTATTGATTGGAGCTTGAATTTTGGGGAGTTCGGCAAGGAAGGATAGGCAAGAATTCTAACTCGGTGCTCGTGCTGTTGCAGGTCCGCGTAACTGACGTTTGATCGTCGCTAGGCGGGATTCCTTGTCTCAGCAACTTTTCCCTTAACCAGTGAGTGATTTGGTCCCTTCTTTCCTACTTCTTCACGCCAACATCTCTAATGTTTCAAACGTTCACTCGATGATGCCCGGTTGGACACCTAGGAAATGCTTAGCCACAATGCATGCCAGCCACTAAGAAAGGAACATGGGAATTGTAGACTAATTTTACTATATGCTTGCACACCTTATAAATTCAGTTGGTTGGAATAGGAATTTGGTTGTTGGTTTCGGCCTGGTGCCTCGGATAGAATTTGAATCCATGGGATATCAAATCGGAACACCGCTTTGGGAAAATATGAACTGTTGCATAAGATATATATTGCTGCTTTACTTCTTCTGTTAAATTCGATGCATTGTATGAGATATGAAATATTCATGCATTTGCATGGTCTGGGACAACTTGTGCACAAGGTTTGGCATTTCCTCGAAACGGGTTTCCGGGGCACTGGAACCGTATCGATCCGGAGGAAAATATTCGATTCGTGCTACTCACGATGCTTAGCGGGACCTCCAGCAGGGCTTGCTACCCGGGCTGATAGGGCGCGCCGCTAATGCTTGGAAAGATGTCCCTAAGGTGTCGATCACACCAATGACCGTAAAGAATGGAATACATGCTAATTATTGTCTTGTGCAGATGGTAAGTATACTTGTGTTTCATTGCAGGGAAGGCGTGCATCGGTTGAGTAAGCAACCGATGTACTGGTTGGATTCAATGCTACTTTCATTTCTATCAAAACATGCAACTGATATGAATTGAATTCACTTGCTTCTTTATAGAAGTAATCTTAATGCATGCTCGCCCCTAATAAGCTAGTGTCGATTTAGTCGAGTGGGATTCATCCCGCTCACCAGTACAAGTTGAGTACTGACCCACGTTGTGGGCAACTATTTCAGGCACTCAGACGGTGCAACGCTAGTGGATAGACGAAGAGGCGTTAGGAGCACCTCTATTTTGAAGTATAGTTGAAGTCAGATCATTTTGGAGGCTTGGACTTTCAACCTATACAAGGGCGTAATGTATGGACGACGGGGACTATCTGATGGAGCGCGCCCTACATTTTGAGTTATCTTTTCTAATGTAATTCAAGTAGCCGAGAAGGCGCATCAATGTAGACTCTATGTAAATGACTCTGAATTATCAATGAAAAAGCATATTTTCTTCCTGCACTTGTGTTCAATTATTTGTGGATGTGTTTTCTAAATGGTGTTTCAAAGTGGGTTCCTATAACTGCAAGTTCTTGCCTTGTACGAGCGCAACTCCAGGCTCGTACGGCATCACGCCCCAGCGAGGACGAATCGGTTCCGTGAAGGATCCAGCGAGGACGATTGACCCTTTCGGGATCGGGGCGTGACATATTGGTATCAGAGCTTAGGCTTTACATTCTCGGGATTTCAAAAGATTATAAAGGAGTTTGATGCGCCTCTCGGTTGAGTTGCATTCGGTGTCCGCTGCATGAGATGAGTCGCCTATACAATGAGCCCATAGATACATAAATCTATCATTTTTGAGGTGTTAACAGGCTACTCTCTTTTGTAGCAATGGCTAAGAAAAACACTGCCGCTGCAAGCAGTGCTCAGCCCGTCCAGAACGATCCGGCAAGTTCTGGAGAATCCGGAGGAGCGGGTTCAGTGGATATGTCCGAACGGCTTATGCATCTCATGGAGGTGCAGCAACAACAAGCCATTTCTCAACAGGCACAGTTGGCTGCTCAACAAAAGCAGATGGATACCATGATGCAACTGATTGCATCCTTGGTACCCAACAACGGGGGAGCCACGGTGACGCCTGCTGCACCGCCGGCTGTGGCGGTAGAGGATGAGTCCGAAGAAACACAACATCCAGCAAGGAACACCTGCCGTGCAGCAGAGTTCACAAAAATGCATCCACCAACGTTCAACGGACGAGCAGAACCGGACGTGGTAATGGGATGGATTGCTAAGCTGGAGGGACTCTTCAATCTAATCGGCATCCGGGGATCCAGGCGAGTTGTCTGTGCATCGGTTCAGCTGGAACTGCGTGCGCATGATTGGTGGGAAGCCACTAAGCAAGGGATTTATGATGCCAATCCCAACTGCAAAATTACTTGGGAAATGTTCAAATCTGCCTTCATCGAACAATATATTCCCCGGGCTGTGCGTCAACAGAAGGAAGATGACTTCAGCAATCTGGTGCAAGGAAGTATGTCTGTTGATGAGTACGACTCAGCGTTTGCTAAGCTGGCTAAGTTTGCTGGGCACTTCTTGCCTAACCAGCAGGCGTGGTGCTATCGCTTCCAGAAGGGTTTGAATGATGATCTGCGTAGGGACGTCATCAACCAGAGGTGCCAAACATACAGGGAATGCTACGAAGCAGCCCTGAATAGCGAGCGGATCTTCGGGCGCAATCTCCCAAAGGTCGATGTGCAAACCCCCCGTACCAACAACATCAAACGACCTCTGGAAACGGGAGGGCAGGGAGCACAAAAACGTCCGCACACATCAGAAAATAGGGGTCCACCCCAGGCACTACACTGCCATAGGTGCGGCAGATTAGGGCATCGAATGATTGAATGCCGAGCTAAAGGGTGTTTTAAATGTGGCCGTCTGGACCACAAACACTTTCACTGTCCGGAGGGCAACGGAAATCGGAACAATGGGAATCATAACAATGGGAATCATAACAACGGGAATCAGCACCACGGGAACAGGAACAACTGGAATCAGAACAGGGGGCCTCCAGCAAATGATGCCAATGCTGTGCCAGTGAATCCACAACGCCAGGGTGCTCAAGGACGAGTCTATGCACTGACTCGGGATGATGCATCCGCCTCTGAAACCGTCGTGACAGGTACTCTACTTTTCAGAGAATTGTCCGCTAGAGTCTTATTCGATTCAGGTGCTACGCATAGTTTCATATCTGCTAATTTTACTAATGAGCATAAATTAGCTTCTACTCCCTTAAATATGAATCTTTGCGTGAGCACACCTTCGGGAGTCGACATGCCCGCCCATGCGATCTGTAAGGATGGTTATATTTGTATCGGAGGCAGGAAGCTTTCCTTAGATGTCATTGTATTAGACATTAAGGATTACGACATTATTCTCGGGATGGATTGGTTGGGTGCTTGTCATGCAACAATTGAGTGCGCGGAGAAGCGAGTCGTATTCCGTCTACCCGGCGAGGCAGACTTTTACTATTCGTGCAGCGCTGCACCAAAGACGACAATGATAATATCAGCAATTTCGGCTAGGCGTATGTTGCATTCGGGCTGTGAAGGGTACTTAGCTTCTGTTCGAGACACCCGACAGGAAAGTGCAAATGCAGCTCAGGCTGAAATCATAGCAGATTTCCTCGACGTTTTCCCGGACGAGCTGCCTGGAATGCCTCCAGATCGTGAGATCGAATTCAGCATTGACACTTTTTCGGATTCGCGACCGATATCGAAGGCACCTTATCGAATGGCCCCAGCAGAGCTGAAGGAACTTAAGATTCAGTTACAAGATCTGTTGGACCGAGGATACATTCGTCCAAGCGTTTCTCCGTGGGGCGCTCCGGTGCTGTTCGTGAAGAAAAAGGATGGATCCATGCGGCTGTGTATCGACTATCGAGAACTAAATAAGGTGACCGTGCGGAACCAATACCCATTGCCAAGGATAGATGACTTGTTTGATCAACTGCAAGGTGCAACAGTTTTCTCTAAAATTGATCTCAGGTCAGGATATCACCAATTGAAAATCAAATCAGATGATGTTCAAAAATCTGCATTCAGGACCCGATACGGACACTACGAATTTCTTGTGATGTCGTTCGGCAGCTTTCATGGATCTGATGAACCGCGTGTTTCGGCCGTACGTAGACAAGTTTGTGGTCGTGTTCATCGACGACATTCTGATATATTCCAAGAATGAGGCGGAACACAAGGAACACTTAAGGATCGTGCTGCAGACATTACGAGAGCATCAGTTGTTCGCTAAGCTCAGCAAGTGTGAGTTCTGGTTGGACAGCGTGGCCTTCCTTGGTCATGTCGTCTCGGCAGAAGGCATCGCCGTAGACCCGAAGAAAATAGAGGCGGTGGTAGATTAGAAGCAACCTACATCAGCCAGCGAAATTCGAAGCTTTCTTGGCCTAGCGGGATACTACCGTAGGTTCGTAAAGGACTTTTCTAAACTGGCCTCGCCTTTGACTCGCCTCACTCAAAAAGGGATTGTATACAAATGGAGTGATGACTGCGAAGCCAGCTTTCAAGAACTTAAGCAGCGTCTTGTTTCAGCTCCGATCCTTGCTCTTCCAGATGGGGTAGAGGAGTTTCAGATATATAGTGATGCCTCAGGACTCGGTTTGGGATGTGTGCTTATGCAGAGGGATAAGGTAATATCGTACGCCTCCAGGCAACTGAAGCCGCACGAGAAAAACTACCCGACGCACGACTTGGAATTGGCGGCAATTGTATTTGCACTGAAGTTGTGGAGGCATTATCTTTATGGTGTTGCTTGCAAAATCTTCACAGATCACAAAAGCCTCAAGTATCTATTCACACAATGAGAACTGAACCTCCGACAGCGGCGTTGGCTAGAACTGATTAAGGACTATGATTTGACGATCGCTTACACACCGGGCAAGGGAAACGTCGTTGCTGATGCTCTGAGTCGGAAGTATGTGGGCTCGTTATCCATAAACAACCATTTACTTCGAGATCTTGAGGCGATGGGCATCGAGCTCCGTGTTCAGCATCAAGGAGTGCAGCTGGCATCACTCCATCTTGAACCAAGTCTGCGTGATAGAATCAAATCAGCTCAGGAGGGCGATCAGTTCCTAGCGAAGGCACGCGGACTGATTTTGGCGGGGAAGACGTCTGACTTTGTGGCAGGCGAAGATGGGACCTTACAAATGAAAGGAAGGATATGTGTTCCTAGCGACCCAGAACTCCGAAGGGAAATTATGGCGGAAGCACACTATGCGAAGTATTCCTTACATCCGGGGAGCACTAAGATGTATATGGACTTACGCAGAACCTTCTGGTGGCAAGGTATGAAGCGGGATGTGGCGACCTTTGTGTCACAGTGCATGGCCTGTCAACAGGTGAAAGCTGAACATCAGAGGCCCGGCGGAGAGCTGCAGAACCTCGCTATTCCTGAGTGGAAATGGGACAAAATCACTATGGATTTCATTGTGGGATTTCCGAAGACGCCGCGGGGGCATGATGCGATTTGGGTCATAGTTGATCGTTTGACCAAATCAGCCCACTTCCTTCCTATAAAAATTACTTGGAGCGTCGATCGGTTAGCACAGATTTACATAGACGAGATTGTTCGATTACACGGAGTACCTGCCTCAATCGTCTCTGACCGTGACGGACGCTTCTTATCTCGTTTTTGGACAAGCCTACAGTCTGCTTTGGGAACCAAGCTACAGTTCAGTACTGCATACCACCCAGACTGATGGACAGACGGAAAGGACAAATCAGATACTTGAAGATATGTTACGGCTGTGTGCAATCGATTTGAAGACTAGTTGGGACACGCATCTCACGTTGGCGGAGTTTGCGTACAACAACAGCTACCAATCGAGCATCCAGATGGCACCGTACGAAGCACTTTATGGGCGCAAGTGTCGATCTCCAATTTGTTGGGACGAAGTCGGCGAGCGGCAAGTACTCGGGCCAGAGCTGGTAGAACAGGCAGTTGAGAAAGTTCGCTTGATTCGGGAAAGACTCCGCACGGCACAGAGCCGACAGAAAAGTTATGCCGATGCTCATCGTAGACCTTTGGAATTCGTGGTCGGGGATCATGTATTCTTAAAAGTGACGCCGATGCGTGGGGTGATGCGTTTCGGCGTGAAGGGCAAACTAAGTCCCAGGTTTGTCGGCCCCTTCGAGATTCTGGAACGAGTGGCAGCTGTGGCATACCGGATTGCACTACCTCCCGCCTTGGCTGAAGTTCATGACGTATTCCATGTTTCTCAACTGCGGAAGTATGTGCATGACCCGAGTCATGTGGTTAGCTTCGAACAATTGGAACTGCGCACAGATTTATCATACTCAGAAGAACCGGTGCAGATTCTGGATCGTAAGGAAAAAGTACTTCGCAACCGTACGATGTCCTTGGTTCGCGTGCTGTGGCGGAACCATTCAGTTGGGGAATCAACCTGGGAGATGGAATCGGAGATGAAGGAGAAATATCCTTCGTTGTTCACTCAGTCGGAGGTAGGGCCTTGTTCTTAAGTTTCGGGACGAAACTTTTTCTTAGTGGTATATTATGTAGTGCCTCAAATCCCGATCCGACCGGGATGTGCACTATATAATTGGGCTTGTGGCTAGTCCGTCAGAGTATGCTTAGATCTTCGGCATCTTATTGCCACGGACGAAATGCGATGATCCTTTCCAACTCATGGAAAGGCCTCTATTGAAACGAGTCCAATAGTTTTCGTGTTTGGTTGCTTGGTTTTCTTGATTGCCGCTTTGGGATTTGATTTGGTGTTGCTTTCGAGTTGCTTGGTTTTCGCTGTTGGTTTTATTGATTGGAGCTTGAATTTTGGGGAGTTCGGCAAGGAAGGATAGGCAAGAATTCTAACTCGGTGCTCGTGCTGTTGCAGGTCCGCGTAACTGACGTTTGATCGTCGCTAGGCGGGATTCCTTGTCTCAGCAACTTTTCCCTTAACCAGTGAGTGGTTTGGTCCCTTCTTTCCTACTTCTTCACGCCAACATCTCTAATGTTTCAAACGTTCACTCGATGATGCCCGGTTGGACGCCTAGGAAATGCTTAGCCACAATGCATGCCAGCCACTAAGAAAGGAACATGGGAATTGTAGACTAATTTTATTATATGCTTGCACACCTTATAAATTCAGTTGGTTGGAATGGGAATTTGGTTGTTGGTTTCGGCCTGGTGCCTCGGATAGAATTTGAATCCATGGGATATCAAATCGGAACACCGCTTTGGGAAAATATGAACTGTTGCATAAGATATATATTGCTGCTTTACTTCTTCTGTTAAATTCGATACATTGTATGAGATATGAAATATTCATGCATTTGCATGGTCTGGGACAACTTGTGCGCAAGGTTTGGCATTTTCTCGAAACGGGTTTCCGGGGCACTGGAACCGTATCGATCCGGAGGAAAATATTCGATTCGTGCTAGTCACGATGCTTAGCGGGACCTCCAGCAGGGCTTGCTACCCGGGCTGATAGGGCGCGCCGCTAATGCTTGGAAAGATGTCCCTAAGGTGTCGATCACACCAATGACCGTAAAGAATGGAATACATGCTAATTATTGTCTTGTGCAGATGGTAAGTATACTTGTGTTTCATTGCAGGGAAGGCGTGCATCGGTTGAGTAAGCAACCGATGTACTGGTTGGATTCAATGCTACTTTCATTTCTATCAAAACATGCAACTGATATGAATTGAATTCACTTGCTTCTTTATAGAAGTAATCTTAATGCATGCTCGCCCCTAATAAGCTAGTGTCGATTTAGTCGAGTGGGATTCATCCCGCTCACCAGTACAAGTTGAGTACTGACCCACGTTGTGGGCAACTATTTCAGGCACTCAGACGGTGCAACGCTAGTGGATAGACGAAGAGGCGTTAGGAGCACCTCTATTTTGAAGTATAGTTGAAGTCAGATCATTTTGGAGGCTTGGACTTTCAACCTATACAAGGGCGTAATGTATGGACGACGGGGACTATCTGATGGAGCGCGCCCTACATTTTGAGTTATCTTTTCTAATGTAATTCAAGTAGCCGAGAAGGCGCATCAATGTAGACTCTATGTAAATGACTCTGAATTATCAATGAAAAAGCATATTTTCTTCCTGCAGTTGTGTTCAATTATCTGTGAATGTGTTTTCTAAATGGTGTTTCAAAGTGGGTTCCTATAACTGCAAGTTCTTGCCTTGTACGAGCGCAACTCCAGGCTCGTACGGCATCACGCCCCAGCGAGGACGAATCGGTTCCGTGAAGGATCCAGCGAGGACGATTGACCCTTTCGGGATCGGGGCGTGACAGTTTGTAAAGAAAAATGATGGCTCACTGCGGCTCTGCATCGTCTATCGGGAATTGAATAAGACTACTGTTCGAAACAAGTATCCCCTTTCCAGGATCGATGACCTCTTTGATCAACTACAAGGTGCGACGGTATTTTCAAAAATCGATCTTCGCTCGGGTTACCATCAGCTCAAGATCAAGCCGGACGACGTGCCGAAGTCGGCCTTTAACACTCGCTACGGCCACTATGAGTTTTTGGTAATGCCATTCGGACTGACCAATGCCCCTGCCGCCTTTATAGACTTAATGAATCGTGTGTTCCGGCCATATCTCGACAAGTTTATAGTAGTATTCATTGATGATATCTTGATGTACTCGAAGAATAAGGAGGAACATGCAGAGCACTTGCGGACCGTGCTACAGACTCTTCGGGACAACAAGCTATACGCAAAACTGAGTAAGTGCGAATTCTGGCTGAGCAGTGTATCTTTCCTCAGGGACATCATTTCTGCGGGAGGCATTTCAGTCGATCCAAAGAAAGTTGAAGCCATCGTCGAGTGGAAGTGGCCTGCATCCGTCAGTGAGATTCGAAGCTTCCTCGGACTAGCGGACTACTACATGTGTTTCGTGAAAGACTTTTCCAAGTTAGCATCACCTCTGACTCGCCTCACACAGAAGGGAGTCGCATTCGAGTGGTCCGCCGACTGCGAAGTCTCGTTTGAAGAGTTAAAGCAACGCCTTACCTCTGCCCCACCAGACGAGACATCGGGATTCCAAATATTCAGCGACGCGTCAGTGCAGGGCTTGAGGTGTGTATTCATGCAGCAGGATAGGGTGATAGCTATGTAGCAAGACTAGCATGGGTAACGCGGGGTCTTGTAGCGGGGCTTGCTACCCGCGCTGCAAGAATTACCGTCTTACTGTAGCTATTGTCCACGGTGGCAATGTGTGCCATGACCCAATATATTACTGCATTATTTGTTCAAGCTAATGTTGTCTTCTTGACAGGGAAGAACATGGTAAGTCTTGTGCAGGTGGGTGCAACGCCGCAGGTAAAAAGTCACCGAACGGTGGCACAATTATTCAGTTAATTATATATATATATATATATATATATATTGCATGCCGTAATTCGAACTAAGGTAAGATAGAAGGTCCACATTAATAATTTGTTTGCCTCACATGAATATTGTTTTGATTTGGTTAGTTAGGTTAGCTCGCCCTCACTAGTACTTTTCAAATTACTGACCCTCGTTGCAGCAGGTTCACCGAGCCAAGGCGACGCGGCGAGGAGCTGAAGCTTCCCCCCCCAACCAGTCCAGTACTCGGCGCACTCCGTTCGTGCCTTTTGGAAGTGGTATAAAATATCCGGAGCTCGTGTACACCTCTTATGCAGCTCCGAGGAAAGGCGATAGCTTCGTCCGAAGGTGTCTATTATATTTTGAAGTTCTACTAAAGGATGCAATGTATGGAACGGTTATCTCATTTGGCGTCCATCTTGTAAGCCTGCGCGACACCCCTTACTTTTGAGTTAGGAGTCTGTATCCAAGATGTACATTATCAATAAAGAGAACTTTTCTACGTGTCAACTTTAAATATTTAGCTTCCGAACTCTGCTGATGTGTTTATATATATATATCATTATGCTAGGCCTTGTGCGGGCGTGCCTTACGCTCGCACGGCATCACATCCGGGGGACGGTTAGTGTAGTGCTCCGCTTCTATTCGTGGAGCGCGACTAAGAAATACTTGGTATCGTTCAATCGGGACTGATTGAGAAGATCCTTTTCTCGTTATGGATTTGTTTTTTCGGAATCAGGTCCCACATTCAACGGATCGTGCCTCAAGGAAGGACTCAGCGGCAGAGTCGAGAGGGGCCTTTCCGTTGCGCTGGTTTCCTTGTCCGTTTTCGAATTCCGCTTGGTTGCTTTCTTGTTGGTTTTGTGATTTGCGTTTTTCTTGAACGGTTTCGATAGATTTTATTGTTTTCGTTCTTTGGATTTCGCATTTCGTATCGAACCCTTGGAGATCGAAGCAGGAGATATTGATCATCTGTTGGTGCGTGCAAGTGATCGGGTAGGCAACACGCAAGCGGAGTATTGAAGATCTCCCTTTTTCTCTTTTCCGATTCACCAACTTGTGAGTGGCTTTACTTCGATTAGCGCCCTTCTTCCAAGTCTTCATTTCTAATAAAATTGACTCGTTTGTGCATTCCGATCAACGATACCAAAAGAATAATTTGAGTCAAGGTAAAAGATGAAGTAGACTTGAAACACTTGTAATGCTCGTCATATAAAACATCATACGGTCACATTGTTGCGTGCTTGTCCACTATACATGTAGCTATTTTATGTTCAGTTGTAGTTAGAACTTATTTATCTATAACTATTTAATGGATAGTGCAAATTGGAAATGTGATCATTGAGCAAGGTAGCCTAGACTATAGAAAATGTATGAAGTTCATTTACTTATATTGCTTTGAATGTGCTTCAATTGATAACCTAGTTTGTAGACGAGGCATGGTCTTGGACAACTTGTGCACAAGAGATGTCGTTCTACGAACGGTCGCCGGGGCACTGGGACCGCTTTGACCCGGGTAGAACAATTTGCTAGTGTAGTCCTAGCATTCGATGAGTCCGTGCGCCCGCCAAGGACTAGCTACCCGAAGCGAAATGGCAGCCAACCCATCTCTCGTCCGACCAAGTGATGCGCTATGTATATTTTAATTGTGCAGACTAACTATGTCTTCGTGGCAGGGAAGGTCTTGGTAAGTTTTGTACATGTGGTTCAGACGGTACAGGTAAAGTCACCGAACGGTGACACATTTTGTTATGTCATTTTATTCTATCGTATATAAAGAATTGAACTAAGACAAGATAGAAAGATCACATAATAATAATGTTGTATGTTCACATGAATACGTTGTCAATCTTGGTAAAGTTGGGTTAGCTCGCCCTCACGGGTACTTTTCGAAGTACTAACCCTAGTTGCAGCAGGTTCCCCGAGCCGAGGCGACGCGGCGAGGAGCTGAAGCTTCCCCCAACCTTTCACTGATCAAGGAGCGTTCGTGTTGTGACTTTTGGAGCTCAAGTACGTAATCAAGAAAGGAGCTTGCTCTCACTTTTTGAAGTTTCTAGGCGATGGTGCTAACTCGCACCCAAGGTGTTTTGTGTTTTCTGAAATATTAGTATGTGATGTAATTTATGGATCGACTATCTCATTTTGGTCCAAGTTGTAAGCCCGTGCGGCATCCTTATTACTTTTGGGTCAGAGTCTGTAATCAGATGTTCATTATCAATAAAGAGAACTTTTCTATATCTCAATGTGTGATATCTTATTTGCGTACTCTGTTGCATTGTTCTAAAGTATATCATTATGCCTAGGCCTTGTGCACGCGCGTCTTACGCGTGCACGGCATCACGTCCGGGGGGACGATTATCGATTTAGCGGAAATCGGGACGTGACATATTGGTATCAGATCATGGCTTCAGATTCTTTCACCTTCGTCTCAGAAGAGTTTTCTTGAAACGACCATGTCCCTCCCAGTTGAACTCTTGAATTCGCTTGGCCAAAATGAGATGCGTTCCATGCAGTGAGTCCATAATATATTTTGAGACTTATGCAAGTTACTTTTCTTTAAAGGAACGACCTCAAAGCCGGATGCACAAGCGCAGATGGTGGCGCAAGTGCAATGGAGCAGTTCCGGCACATCGGCGAAGTCTAGCTGTTGCACCCTCTGTCGATCCGTTCGAACGGATGATACGTTTGATGGAAACGCAGCAGAGACAGGCAGAATTACTTCAGAGCCAATTTGAGTCCCGGATCGAAGCTCAATTTCAGGCGCAGCGGACCTAGGCCGTGGCACAGCAGAAGCAGATGGATACCTTGCAAACGATTGTGAGGACGCTCGTCGCCAACAATCATTCTGCATCAACGGCCGCCGCAACGGTGCCAGTTGTAGCCGTGACCGCGGGACCTCAGGACTCTCCGGAACCTCCGCCCTCAGACGAAAAGGGTCCCATCCTGCAAATATCAGAGTTCAAAAAGATGTGTCATGCTACCTTCAAGGGGACTGAGGACCCCTCCGTGGCGTTGGATTGGCTGGTTGAGTTGGAGGACCATTTTGAAGTGCTACGCATGGATGAAACAAAGAGAGTTGCTTGTGCTAAGCTTCAGCTCCGTTTAAACGCACATGATTGGTGGGATGTACACAAACAAGCGATGCTGAGTGAAGATGACAAGATGACTATCTCTTGGTCCATGTTCCGTAAAGCCTTCGAAGAGGAGTACCTTCCACCCGCCGTCCGTCGCGAGAAGGAAGACGAATTTACACATCTGCAACAAGAAAACATGACAGTGCGGCAGTACGCCGCAGAATTCAACAGGCTTGCAAAATTTGCTAAGTCTCATTTATGTGACGCCGAAAGTCGAGCAAGAAGGTTTGAGATAGGACTGCGACCTTCCATTCGTGCCCACGTCGTCGTCCCCCAGTACCGTACAATGAGAGTCTCTCTAAACCACGCCCTCACCCTAGAGCCGCAGTACCCCCCAGTTCATACCGGCGCTATGCAAACTTTCAATCACAAGCGCCCTAGCAACACAGGAGGTAACAACGCATCCAAGCGCCCCAACAACGGCGGTAATCATGGTGCAAACCCAGGGAGAGGTAGTGAGCTCGTCTGCCACCGATGTAATCGTGTCGGACACATCGCTCGAAACTGTCGAGTATTCAATGGACCATGCTTTAAATTCGGTCGCCAGGGGCATATGGCAGTGAACTGTCGGGAGGGAGGACCAAACCAATAGCGGCAACAAAATTGTACGCCTCAAGATCAGGGACAAGCACCTCGAGCGAACCAGACGGCACCGCAGAACGCTCAAGGCCGGGTCTATGCTCTGACTCGGGAAGAGGCGTTAACATCAAACACGACGGTGTCAGGTATATTACTTTTCAATAATGTACCTGCTCGAGTATTGTTTGATTCTAGTGCCTCACATAGTTTCATTACGGCAGATTTTGCCGCTGAGAACACATTTCCTATAATACCGCTAGTCCTAAACCTTAGCGTCCGTACTCCATCGGGCGTGGATTTGTCGGCTCACTTAGTTTGTCGTGAAGGTAACATTTGTATCGGAGGAAGGAAATTATCACTTGATGCGATAGTCTTAGACATCAGGGACTACGACATCATTCTGGGAATGGATTGGCTCGGCGCTTGCTCGGCTACCATTGATTGTGCAGAAAAGAAAGTCGTGTTTCGTCTACCTGGCGAGATCGAGTTCTATTATGTGTGCAGTCCACCGTCAAGAGCGCCGAGTGCCTGCATGGTGATCTCTGCAATGTCTGCTCGGCGGATGATTCATTCCGGCTGTGATGGGTACTTGGCGTCCGTTCGAGACACGCAGCAAAATTGTGCAAACGTTGAGTTTACTTCCGTTGTGGCGGATTTTCCTGATGTGTTTCCCGACGAGTTGCTCGGCATGCCGTCCGACCGAGAGATAGTTCACTATTGATACATTTCCAGAAACTCGACCAATTTCCAAAGCTCCGTATCGAATGGTCCCGACAAAACTAAAAGAGTTAAGGTTCAGTTGCAAGAATTGTTAGATCGTGGGTATATTCGTCCGAGCGTGTCTCCATGGGATGCGCCTGTATTGTTTGTAAAGAAGAAGGATGGCTCGATGCGTCTCTGCATCGACTATCGTGAATTGAATAAAGCCACTGTTCGAAACAAGTACCCCCTTCCCAGGATCGATGATCTCTTTGATCAGCTACAAGGTGCGACGGTATTCTCGAAAATTGATCTTCGCTCAGGTTACCATCAGCTCAAGATTAGGCCGGACGATGTGCCAAAATCAGCCTTTTGCACTCGCTACGACCACTATGAGTTTTTGGTAATGCCATACGGATTAACCAATGTCCCTGCCGCCTTTATGGACCTAATGAATCGTGTGTTCCGGCCATATCTCGACAAGTTTGTAGTAGTGTTCATTGATGATATCTTGGTGTACTCGAAGAATAGGGACATGCAGAGCACTTGCGGACCGTGCTACAGACTCTTCGGGACAACAAGCTATATGCGAAACTGAGTAAGTGTGAATTTTGGCTGAGCAATGTATCTTTCCTCGGGCACATCATTTCTGCGGGAGGTATTTCAGTCGATCCAAAGAAAGTTGAAGCCATCGTCGAGTGGAAGCGGCCTGCATCCGCCAGTGAGATTCAAAGCTTCCTCGGGCTAGCGGGCTACTACCGACGTTTCGTGAAGGACTTTTCCAAATTAGCATCACTTCTGACTCGCCTCACACAGAAGGGAGTCACATTTGAGTGATCCGCTGACTGTGAAGCCTCGTTTGAAGAGTTAAAGCATCGCCTCACCTCTGCCCCGTTACTTGCACTACCAGACGAGACCTCGGGATTCCAAATATTCAGCGACGCCTAAGGGCAGGGCTTAGGGTGTGTACTCATGCAGCAGGATAGGGTGATAGCCTACACATCCAGGCAACTGAAAAAGCACGAGAAGAATTATCCTACGCATGACCTGGAGCTAGCGGCAATTGTGTTCGGGCTAAAATTGTGGCGACACTACCTCTATGGAGTGGCTTGCCGAATTTACACTGATCACAAAAGTTTGAAGTACCTATTCACCCAAACGGACCTTAACCTACGACATCGGCGTTGGCTAGAATTAATAAAGGATTATGACTTGACGATTAACTACACACCTGGCAAGGAAAATGTTGTAGCGGATGCGTTGAGTCGACTGTTTGCGGGATCCCTGTCCGTTGATCGCAGGTTACAAAGGGACATAGAGGAAATGGGCGTTGAACTCCGAATTTGATATCGCGGCGCGCGAGTTGCACAGATGCGATTCGTACCCAACCTGTTAGAGAGGGTCATATCTACTCAGAGGGATGATCCATTCCTAAGAAAAATGCGCGAGCAGATTCTAGCGGGGAAGGCGAAGGACTTTGCAGTAGATGAGAATGGAGTGTTGCGAGTTAAGGGAAGGCTATGCGTCCCCAACGACTCAGAACTCAGAAAGGAGATCCTTGCGGAAGCTCACTATGCAGCCTATACGGTCCATCCCGGGAGCACGAAAATGTATAGAGATCTTTGCACTATTTTCTGGTGGCACGGCATGAAGAAGGATGTGGCGCTCTTCGTGTCGCAATGCATAACCTGTCAGAGGGTGAAAGCAGAACATCAGAGACCGGACGGAAAAATGCAGAATCTTGCTATCCCGGAATGGAAGTGGGTGCACATAAGCATGGACTTCATTGTTGGCTTGCCAAAGACGCAACGGGGGAACGACGCAATCTGGGTCATCGTCGACCGGTTAACTAAGTCAGCGCACTTCATTACCATTAAAGTTACTTGGAGCATCGATCGCCTCGTCCAGACCTACCTTGATGAGATAATTCGGCTGCACGGAGTACCAGTTTCTATAGTGTCTGATCGGGACGGACGATTCCTATCACGTTTCTGGGAAAGCCTTCAGTCAGCGATGGGAACCAAGTTGAAGTTCAGCTCAGCCTATCATCCTCAAACCGATGGCCAAACAGAGCGGGTGAATCAGGTACTAGAAGACATGCTGCGTCTCTGCGCAATCGATTCGAAGTCAAGTTGGGACGTCCACCTACCGTTGGCCGAATTTGCGTATAGCAACAGTTATCAGTCCAGCATCCAAATGGCTCCGTACGAGGCTCTGTATGGGCGGAAGTGTAGGTCACCGATCTGCTGGAATAAAGTTGGGGAGCGACAAATCCTTGGGCCGGAACTAGTTGAACAAAGTCCAAAAGGTTCGGCTGATCCGAGAGCGACTAAAAGTAGCACAAAGTCGGCAGAAGAGCTATGCCGACATTCGTCGACGACCCCTTGAGTTCTTTGAATGTGACCATATGTTTTTAAAGGTCTCGCCCATGTGAGGAGTCATGCGATTCGGAGTAATAGGGAAGTTAAGTCCGAGATTCGTTGGCCCGTTAGAAGTTCGCAAACGAGTCACAACAGTTGCCTATCAAATTGCATTGCCACCAGCCCTGTCAGAAGTGCATAATGTTTTTCACATGTCACAGCTTAGAAAGTACGTGCATGACCCGAACCACGTGGTAGATTTCGGTCAGCTAGATCTGTAGGCAGACTTGTCGTACGCCGAAGAACCCGTTCGGATCTTAGATCGTAAAGAGAAGTAGTTACGGAATCGTGTCGTCTCGCTTGTGCGCGTTTTTTGGCGAAACCACTCAGTCGAGGAATCGACTTGGGAACTCGAATCGGACATGAAGGAAATTTTTTCCTCATTATTCCTTAGGGGTAGGTTCTATTCCTAAGTTTCGAGGACGAAACTTCTTGTTAGTTGGTTAAGATGTAGTGTCCCGTTCCCCCTATTTGGGGAGCGCGACTAAGAAATACTTGGTATCGTTCGATCGGGACAGATTGAATCAAGATCATTTCCTCGTTATGGATTGGTTTCTTCGGAATCAGGTCCCATATTCAACGGATCGTGCCTCAAGGAAGGACTCGGCGGCAGAGTCGAGATGGGCTTTTCCGTTGCGCTGGTTTCCTTGTCCGTTTTCAAATGCCGCTTGGTTGCTTTTTTGTTGGTTTTGTGATTTGCGTTTTTTTTGAACGGTTTCGATGGATTTCATTGTATTCGTTCTTTGGATTTCGCATTTCGTATCGAACCCTTGGAGATCGAAGTAGGAGATATTGATCATCTGTTGGTGCGTGCAGGTGATCGTGTAGGCGACGCGCCCGCATAAGGCTTTATTGTTTTGCATAACGAGCACATATTCAGAGTACGCAGATAAATTGAAACACAAGTTGAAGATGGAAAAGTTCTCTTTATTGATAATGAACATCTATTACAAACTCTTGAACGAGTCAGCTAATTTGCCGCACGGGCTTACAAAAGTGTTGACTCAAAATGAGATAGCAGTCCTGTACATTACATCCCTTTACTAAACTTCAAAATGATAAAGACCTCCGGGAGGGATGACGGCCTTCCCACGGAGCTGCATTGTGTATTGAGTTGCTAGCTCCTTTCTTCAAGTACTTCAAAATGCGGCGCGATCAGGATGCGCCTACAGCTGGACTGGATCGGGAAGACGACTTCGGCTCCTCGCTCGGTTCGTCTTAGTGCGGGGAACCTGTTTCAACGAGGGTCAGTATGTCGAAACATACTTGTGAAGGCGAGCTAACCCAACTACACCAATCAACACGTTGTTTATATGAAGCATGCATATTTATTGTGATCTTTCTATCTTGCCTTAGTTCATTTTACAAGCAACAATACATAATAGAACTACTGAAATGAACTTGCCACCGTTCGGTGACATTTACTTGTCCGTCTGAACCACCTGCACAATACTTACCATGCCTTCCCTGCCATGAAGACACAAGTTAGTTTGCAACAGGTTTAAATATACAATATAGATCACTGGCATGATGCCACAAAGGGACGAGTTATAGTCACGGGATAGAAAATGATATGCGACGCAGGTGGCCAGCCCCGCCACATGCCGTTTTCTTCAATTCTAATTGACTAATCCATATGTTCCGTCCGGATCGGATCGGTCCCAGTGCCCCGGCGACCGTCCGCGAAACCACAAAACCTTGTGCACAAGTTGTCCGTGATCAACGGCGTTCGTTAAGTTTTCCATCAATTTATGCACGTTTCAAGATAATTTCTAGCACGATACAAGTTCCATACACAACAGTTTTTGCAGTCTTTCTGATCAATCTATGGCAAAGCAAAGTGTGTTCCATATGCATAGCACAATTCATAGAAGATAATGTATTCTAACTAACATTGAAGCATATGGTGAACATTCCAAACGAACAAGCATGCAGTATAAGTAATCGTTCCCAAGTTGAATGACAAACAATATAATCCAAGTCTATTCCCTTTTTATCTTGACATCTTTTAGTTATTACTTGGTATCGTCTGATCGGGGCAAAGAAGAATGCAAGATTTTAGGTGTGAAGACTTGGAAGAAGGGCTAGCTAATCGGGATGGTAGCCACTCACTTAGTTGGTTGGAAGGGAGAAGGAAAGAGGCGCTTCAAGACTCCGCTCGTAAGCCGTCTACTGCTCGTTCACCTGCATTGCACGAACAGCTCGATCAATACCTCTTCCTCTCTTTCCATACTCGGAATTGAAATGCAGTTCACGAACGAAAACAATGAAACCCATCGAAACCGTTCAAAAAAAACACAAGCAAATCCGAAAACCAACTCAAAGCACGAAAGCAACAAGCGACATCGAAATCTGAGGCAACAAAAGATGCAGCGGAGAGGTCCCTCCTGACTCTGCCGCTAAGCCGATCCTTGGGGCACGGTCCACTGAATATTGGAATCGATTCCGAAAAAGCAAATCCATAACGAGGACAAGTTCTTGTTTCAATCTATCCCGATCGAACGATACCATATTGTGTTTCTTAGCCGCGCTCCCCGAATAGGAGGAACGGGGCGCCACAGAAGCTTCCCCCAACCTTTCAGTGATCAAGGCGCGTTCGTGTTGTGACTTTTGGAGCTCAAGTACATAATCAAGAAAGGAGCTCGCTCTCACCTTTTGAAGCTCCTAGGCGATGGTGCTAACTCGCACCCAAGGTGTTTTTTGTTTTCTGAAATATTAGTATGGGATGTAATGTATGGATCGGCTATCTCATTTTGTGTCCAAGTTGTAAGTCCGTGTGGCGTCCTTAATACTTTTGGGTCAAGAGTCCGTAACCAGATGTTCATTATCAATAAAGAGATCTTTTCTATATCTTAATGTGTGATATCTTATTTGCGTACTTTGTTGCATTTTTCTAAAGTATATCATTATGCCTAGGTCTTGTGCACGCGCCCCTTACGCGTGCACGACATCACGTCCGGGGGGACGATTATCGATTTAGCGGAAATCGGGGCGTCACAGTTAGCGATTCTTCGGAATCGGGACGTGACATGAGAGAAGTTGAGGAGGACCTACGATGGTGAGGGGAATAACTTGAGGGTTTTCCAGATCAAGGGGGAGATTGACGACACCGTACATGGAGAGAAGACGGTGCAGAAGTATACCACGGAGTTGGAGCGTATGTGGTTGGATTACGATCACTCCTCAGATCGGACGAGCTGCGAGTACCCGAAGTGTAAGGAGAGACATTTATGTCTGCAGGAGAGGACGATGAAGTTTCTTAAGGGGTTGGCCGTAGTGTTTGCTAAGAGGACAACACTACTTCTAGCCCAATCGAAGATCCCTACACTTGAGGAGGCTATCTCGGCCATGATCCAGGAGGAGACTCGCTGTATTTGATGAAGAATAAGAGTGATGTCTTTGCCTGATTTTCGGGACTTTCATAAACATGTCCAGACTCAGTACTAAGCAGTGGTGAAGGTACTGAGGTTTGACAATGTGACAGAGTGTACCAACAAAGCACTTGAGAAATACCTGTCAGCCCAAGAGATACAATATCATACCACCTGTGCATATACACCAGCACAGAATGGAGTGGCAGAAAGGAAGAACAGACACCTTCTGGAGGTGGCAATGAGCATGATGATCGTCATGAATGTCCCACAGAGTCTGTGGGGACATGCAGTGTTGACAACAGCTCAACTGATCAACATGATGCCCTTGAAAGTACTGGGATGGAAGTCTCCATGTGAGATATTGCAAGAAAATAATAGTGGGATACTCCCGCTGAAGGTGTTTGGCTGCGTATATTTTGTGAAGGACAGT
Source organism: Iris macrosiphon (assembly GCA_036927795.1). Lineage (NCBI taxonomy): Eukaryota > Viridiplantae > Streptophyta > Magnoliopsida > Asparagales > Iridaceae > Iris > Iris macrosiphon. The sequence continues at coordinate 10,499,191 of JAYESA010000012.1, read as the reverse complement.
GACCGTTTGTTGGAAAACTTGACCCTAGAGCGGTCAAGTGTGTCTTCGTGGACTATTTGACGACTCAGAAGGGGTACATGTGCTGGAGTCTAGTAGAGAAGAAGAGGGTTGTGAGCATGGATGTTCACTTCAGGGAGCTTGAGCCATACTACCTTCAGGAGGGAACCTCATCCATGGAAAACTCACCTGACACTGAGAGTATGAGGCGAGAGAGATAAATTGGTGACCGATTTAGGAGTATGACATGGAGGAACGGTTGAGGAGGAGAGTGAAGAGGAACAGGGGGAGGAGATGAGAGGTATTAGGCCCACGACTCAGGGGGAGTTACTTACCTACAGCAGAAAAGTGAAGCAAACTGCAGGACCAATACCTATAGTGCCAGTGCCAAGTCCCTTGCATGCGTCCGTCTCGACTCCTGAGACACCTACACCACCACCACCAGATTTCTCTTCAGGTGATATCATTCTTCCTACCCCTCCCACGCCATTATCAGTACGGAGGACCACTCGCAGCAATGCGGAAAATCCTCCTGATAGATATGGTTGGGACATTGTTCAGTTTGTTTCATATGATAACATTTCTTCTTCTTATGGAGCATTTATTGTGTCTTTGGATAGTATTACTGTACCTAACAATTGACAGGTTGCCAAGAACGATCCAAAGTGGAAAGTGGCGATGCACGAGAAGTTAGGGGCTCTTAAGAAGAATCACACTTGGGAACTGGTAAAACTGCCAGAGGGGAAGAGGGCAGTCAGATGTAAGTGAGTCTTTACTGTGAAGCAGAACCCAGATGGACAGGTTGAGCGCTACAAGGCTCGACTGGTGGCAAAATGATACAGTCAGGCGTACGACATTGACTACGACGAGACTTTTGCACCAGTGGCGAAGATGAGCACCGTCAGGACCCTGATTTCTTTGGCAGCGAATGGTGGATGGAAGCTATACCAACTGGATGTGAAGAATGTATTTCTTCATGGGAATCTAGTTGAGGAGGTGTAAATGGAGATACCACCAGGATTCTGCACTGGTAAGACAGTGGGCAAGGTCTGCAGGTTGAAGAAGTCCCTCTATGGACTGAAGCAGTCTCCTCGAACGTGGTTTGACAGATTCAGGAGGGCGATGATAGGGATGTGATATCGGCAGATCAACGCTGACCACACTGTATTTTTTCGTCGGAGTGGAGGCTACATCACCATGCTTGCGGTGTATGTGGACGATATGATTATTACAGGAGATGATGAGCAAGAGATTGCCCGACTCAAGGGGAAGCTTGGCAAGAAGTTCGAGGTGAAGGACCTTGGCCTTCTTCGGTACTTCCTTGGGATTGAGATTGCTCGAGAAGCAGAGGGGATTGTTATTTCTCAGAGAAAGTTTGCGATGGACTTTCTCACAGACAGAGATGTTGGGATGCAAATCTGCAGCGACGCCGATCAATCAGAGGTTCAAGCTGGGTGCTGAGGCTGGAGAACCAGTTGACCGGGACAGATACCAGAGACTGGTGGGCAAGTTGATCTATTTGAGCCACACACGTCCTGATATCTGTTTTGTAGTGAGTGTGGTGAGCCGCTACATGCATGACCCAAGGAATGGTCATATGGACGCAGTGTACCAGATTCTGGGATACTTGAAGGGTGCCCCCGGAAAGGGGCTGATATTCAGGAAGAATGATCACGTGAGCATCGAGGGCTACTGTGACTCTGACTGGGCTAGCTGTGCTGATGACATGAGGTCCACCTCGGGCTATTGCATATTTGTAGGAGGTAACTTGGTCTCTTGGAGGAGTAAGAAGTAGTCAGTGGTGGCCAGATCGACAGCTGAACTGGAGTACAGAGCTATGGCCTTGGCAATTGCTGAACTGCTATGGCTGAAGAGTATGCTGGTGGAGCTAAAGCTGGATCAAGGAGCCAAGATGGAGCTGTGGTGTGACAACCAGTCAGCCATCAGTATCGCCAACAATCTAGTGCAGTATGACAGGACCAAACACATCGAGATCGATAGGTTCTTCATCAAGGAGAAGTTGGACAGTGGACTACTGGAGCTAGGCCACGTTCCAACCAAGGATCAGGTAGCAGACAGTCTGACCAAAGGACTTAGCTCTGAAGATATGATTAGAGGATATGACAAGATGGACTTAGTGAATATCTTTCGCCCATCTTGAGGAGGAGTGTCGGTATATTAGAATGTATAAGAGGATTTTATGTAAGATGGAGGGTTATATATATATATATATATATATAGCCAAGAGATTATAATATAATAAAATATAACTCCAAAATATTCTACAATTATAAACATAAAAACTCAGTACAATAGCCCGGAATTTACTCATGTATAAGAGTGGTTCAGGGATGGCGTTGAGAAAATATATTATAAAACTTGTAAAGAATATTAATATTGGATAAATAAAAACATTATAAAATACTGCATAGTTAATACATATAAGATTTGAAGTCTGTACTATGGACAAAAAGTGGACAACAAGGTCATGCATTTTAGGTGCATCGTGCATAGTAGCATGGATACTCCAAGATTGGTGTTGTATATTGTTGTTTCCATGCTGGATACGTATTAGACACCGCACATGCAGTCTATAAAACACTAGGACACTCAGTCTATAAACACTAGGACACTCAAGATAGTGGCCATATTATATTCCTACCCGTGCAACATGCTTTGCATTCAGCTTGGTAAACCATCTTGTGTGAGAATTTCATTAGAGTACACACGAAAGGACATTGGGAATGCAAGTAGCCTACATACATTCCGGAGACTCTTACTGTAAATATATTGTTGAAATCGTGTAGAATGTATCTTATTTTGCCTTGACTGGTATCTTTAACACAACAGAGTTGGTTCTCGTAAGGTGGTTTTTTATTTCTTGAATATTTATAATTTGATTTGTACACATTTTTTAAAATATGGCAATTGAAGATATTCATTGTGATCCCGGTATAAAGTAATATTCTGATCATGATAGGAGTCCGGCAGGGTCCTCACAGAAAATGTAACCTCACACAGGATGAACAGAAAACTCAGGTATATAAAATAACGCACCTTCCTTTTCCCTGTTAAAATGAATTAGTTTTTAATAGTTCTGATGATAATTCATTTTAAACAGATGACTTTATGGGCTATGGTCAAGTCCCCTCTCATGTTTGGTGGAGATTTAAGGAATATTGATAGGACTACTTATGGTCTCATAACTAACCGTAAATTATTGGATATAAATTCTCACAGCGAAAACAATATGGAGGTACGTGACCATCACATGAATTCCTTTGTATGACCTTGAGTAGGGATGTGCTGACTATTCACCGTGTTCCTTAACCTTAGATTCCTCTCTCCACTTAATATCTTACGGAGTGGAAAAGTGGCTACAAATGTCTGACATTATTACTGTCTGCAGTTCCCCCATGTCACTGCAAGGAAAAATATCAGAAGTGCACGTCGTGTTTATACCCAGAATGTTGCCAGTGTAGAGCAACTATATACTTCCAATAATGATGTTATGGGGCTTACAAGCTGCAGTAATGAAAATGCAAAAGGATGGTTTATAAATCATGAAGGGGAGAAGAATCAGATGTGTTGGGAACATAGGATGAAGAGCAACAATATTTCCTGCCTGTACAAAAGGAGGTCTATGTTGACTTTGTATGGATGCTTGTTTCTTCTCATGGCATGCATCTAATTTAATAACTTTTCTGTTGATGTAGGAATGAGTACATTGTTCACTGAATTGATTGTGTGCTGGTGCAGGAGTGAAGAGATCACATATAAACAAAAACACCAAGGAAAGTTTCAGTTATTAGTGGCCAAGACCAAGGACACCTGCTTGGATGCCTCTGTCAACAGAAAACGAACTGCCTCGGAGAACACTTTCTTATCCACTTGTAAGTGGAATGCCAACCAGGTATGTTATAATTACCGGATAGGCTGTTATCTAATGACAGTGTTTTGTTGAAGTTACTCTATTTCGTGTGGTTATACTTATAACGTTCGTGTCTCTTAGATTCTTTGACAAAGTGGAAAAGTCTAGATTGAGTTCTGTCCATTTCTTGGTTGTTCATTCTAGAAACTAGTTGCTACTGGAAAACCATTCAGAAATGGATGACATGACCAGGTCTCTGGTCTGGATAAACAGTCTGAGTTCATGTCACCACCACTACTGGGCATCTGAAAGAACTGTTGTCGGATAGTTGACCTTCGCATGGGAAAATGGGACTTAGTATGCATGAAGGATGTTTGGGTGGTGTGAGAGGATCTCACAACCCTGATAGAAAAACTAAAAACTAAAGAAATACTCTGATTTTGGTACCAGGAACTTCTCATAATAGTTAACTGAATCATTTTTGTTTCCAGAAGCCCTTCTTGTAATGAATTTCTAGCTCCACAAAATTCATCAATTAGTCCTTTCATTGACCACGCTGCCTGTTCTTTATTGCCAAAGTTTACTCTTTAAGAAATGCTTTCAAGTACAACAACAAAGCTTCTATACATGAACTTTGGGCTTGGCTGCTTGAATCCCTTTCTTCCATTATGCTCTATTAAGGACCAAGTTCTTTGTAACACTGACAAAAAAACACATCCTTATTTACAACTTCAATCCATGTTCGTTTAGGCCTACCCTTAGTCCTATCGGGTTCCTTTAACTACTACTTTTAACTACTTCCTTATTTCTCCTCATCACAGGTGCATCTACTGGTGTGTGTTGTACGTGTCCAAACCACTTAAAATGATTCTCTCTCATCCTCAATTGGTGCTAACTCCAACTTCCAAGAATACGATCATTTTTCGATGTGTTGCCACTCTTCCATCTTAGCATTCTCATTTAATCTATGCTAATTTTGTGCACATGTTCTTTATCTTATCCATAAAACATGTCAGGTCTTATAGTTAGACGTCTTAAAAAAATTTCTTTCAACTTCCATCGTATCCTTCAATCACAAAATACTCTACTAGGAATCCTCCATTTCAATTATTTTATTTTATTTCTATGCACAACATCCTTCTCAATCTCTCCATCATGATGAGTGATTGATCCTAATGGCTAATACTGGAAACTATTACTGCTAGGTATTGTTTATCCATCTATATGTACTACCTCAAATTTTTTTGGACTTATGGTCGAAGTTACATTTCATATACTCTATTTTAGTCCTACTAATTTTGAATCCCTTACCGTCATAAGTTTCTCGCCAACCTTCTATTTTAGCATCTAATCATTTTCCACTCTCATTGACCGGCACAGTATTATCAGCAAATATCATATTCCATAGAATTTCCTCGCGGACATGCCTAGTAATTACATCCATAAGTAACTCAAAAAGGTAAGGACTAGATGATAATCATCCATTAAGCAAATGGTGATAAGAAATGGCGTGCAATCTCCTCAAATGGTTGACAAGGTCATAGTAACTCCATCATACATGTCCATATCGTTAATAGTCTCTAAAGCCTGTCACATTATCCCCGTAGGAAACTCTATTGTAAGCATTTGCTAAGTCAATTAAAACTATATGTAAATCCCTCCTTTTCTCTCTAAAATTTTATTCATCTTCTACTAAGTAAATAGTTTCCATAGAAAGAGGTGGGCTAAAGTACCAATTTCAAAAATAATTTATCAAAAATCTAGTTAAAACCTTTCCCCCTTATATGATAAACACAAAATTTTCTTTTTGGAAATACCTGCAGTTTTATAAAGTTCAAGTAGCATCTCAATCCTCTCATAATCTTTGAATGGTCTTGGCATTCAAGGATGCTTCATGTATGGAGGAGTGTTCAGGTCAATTACACATTCCTATTAGGATAGATGTAATCAATCAAGCCTTCTAAATTTCTTTAGTGTGTTTCACTGAATGGTTCTGCTAATATCACACTTATCTAACCACCAAGGGGGTGGTCAGAGTGGTGACACTAGTAAGGGAAGGAGGAGTGAGCATGGGTTTGAATCCGAGCACGGACAAAATGAAAAAATTGGGAGGGGGTCTTGGTGCTAGTAGCCCAAGACAATGACGGTCAACAACGAGTAGCGTTATCTCAAAATAAAATAAAAAGAAGATCACACTTAATACAAAATTTATCGAGTATAATTGATTTGGTCTGGTGCTGAGATGACCTGACAAGTTATTATGGATATATAGCAGTGATGATTTTAGATTGTTTTTCGATTTCTGCTTTCACTTTGCTGCTATATAACAGTGTATATTTTTTGCTTATGGTCTTTAGAAAATGACATATCCTTGATCTACAGATGTGGGAGTTAAATGATGATGGAACCCTTCTTAGTAGCTATTCTGGTCTTTGCGCAACAGTTGAAAGAAAGAATAGTAATTCTAGTAAGTTACTTATTGATATACTAATCTAGATGTGTTTTTTCATCAAAATCAATTTAGACACGTGCACACTTAAGATGTAACTGTTAATTGGATTTTTGATGCAGCTAAAGTCAATTATGGTGGAGTTCGTTCTTGGGTTGCAACAGGAAGAAGAGGTCAGTGACCCTTTCTGATGTTAGTTCAAGGCCAATCTCTTTCGATTCACATCCTATGCTAATGGTCTTTAGTTACAGTGAATACACAAATGATTAGTTAATGATTTATACTTATATTACTTGAATACACAAATGAGGCATCCCATATTTGATTATTCATTTCTAAAATTTAGATGACTATATAACTCAAATGTTAGAGCCACCATATAGTCCCATAGCGATTGTGATAAGGGTCCGGTTGTACTTGTATATATATCCCTAGTCACTATGACTAATAGATCGATTCCATGATTGTAACATGGTATCAGCTTACCTCTCTAAAGGAACTGGTCTCTGCTATTCTCCAATGGTATGGGGACTTTCTTCGTTTGAACCTCGCCATTAATGTGAAGGCTATGCCCCTGAAAGCATTTTCACTCGAGCGGAAACAGTTCTGAGCGGCTCGTAATCTGGCAATGGGTGCGAAGCCAGGTGATCGAGAGATGCTATGCTATTACTGATACTTGTACTTCGCTTACGCCCCCATGAGTTGAATCTCAAGTTGTGTCCTGTTTCCTGATCCCACTTGGCATCACAGCTGGTTGGTAGTCTGGTTTATCCATAATTTGCAAAACTGATGACATAATATGATCTCCCCATGAACATTCCTGCTGAAAAAACCTTCTACCAATTTTCCTGGTAACTTCAAGTGTCATCTAAAATAAACCCAAACTATCTGTGTGTTAATAACTTATTTGATAGATTGTGATCGTCTTATATAATTGCAGAGTATAAAATCTAACAATAGGTGTCTTGGTTGTAAAACATTCTTCGCTATTTCAATATAAAAGAAACTCCAGGTACCAGGTTCTTTACCTCAATTGGAGTTCCGTTTCTAGGTTCCTTCACAACCCTATGTCAATAATTGGAGGCTTCGCTTTGGCTTTAACTGCGTTTTTGTACACACGAAACTTAAGAAAGACTAAGGCCACAATATCCTGATGTGCCAATTTGTAGCGGACACTGGAGAACTTGCATGCGACGCTCCATTATTTCTTCTGGAATTCATAAGAGCCATTTTTTCACTCTTAATCATTAATCTACTTTCTTTTCTGTAATCAATCACATCATTGTTAAGTTCTCCTTAGCAGCGGTCAAACTGTTGATTTTAGAATGATTTGAGAGTGTAATCTCAAGGACTTTATACGCTCCGTTTATTTCTAGATTTTCTTTTGATAAACTGGATCTTGATCAAGATACCCTTGGATGAAACTTTATGTGAAACATATGTTAGTGATGTTTTAGTCCCTCACTGGCTATATATACTTGATTGCAATAAAAAGTGAGATTATTAAAGCCTAGCATAGGCCAGCCATCATCTCATTGCTTCTGACTCTTTTGAGTTTTCACTTTTGGCTTATGAAATTTATATTGCTCAAGAGCAAGTAAACTTGATCCTTCTTTGAATCTTGGACTTATAGGCACCTGGTGTTCTCATTGTTTGAGTAAAACTTTGATACAGATGGCTGTATCAAAGTTTGATACACCCACTAGCCACTGTATAACAAGTGGACCCCACCTCAAAGTTTATATAAATATTTTATTGATTTGAACTATTCAAATTGATGGTTAAGATTAGATGAATTAAACAAGATCCAACGGTTGTAAATATGGGGATGCTTGGGGATGCATAATAGACCGTTAAGATTTAAGTCATAATCTTACATAAGATCCAACGGTTGTAAATATTTAAGTCATAAACTTAACCATCGATTTGAATGGTTCAAATCAACGGTTAAGATTAGATAACTTAAACAAGATCCAACGGTTAATAACATTGGGATGATTGGGGATGCAAAAAATGGGAAATGCGGATCCCTCGTATATATTTGCACGTTTTATGAAGAGAGAGGAGGGTCCCACTTGTCATACAGTGGCTGTATCAAAACTTTGATACAACCATCTGTATCAAAGTTTTACTCGTTTCAAAGTTCTGTTTTTTTTGTTGGAATAATTGAATTTTCCTCGTTTCAGGAGAAATATATCTCTCATTTTTCAACTTGGAATCAGAGAGGACGAAGATATCTGTCGAAGTAGGGGACCTGGAGAAAACTCTCGGCCGCAAGTTCACGGGCACAGGATCCTGCAATTGTTCTGAAGTTTGGACCGGTACACACTTTGGCATCGTAGACAAGACTTTATCTGCTCTGGTCGAACCGGACGGCTGTAGTCTCTTTGTCTTGAACTGCAAAACTTAAGCTTCATTAAAGAGCAAATGCAGAGAAGGTTCATAAGAAATCATCCATCATGGATCCATATGTTTGTGAGTTGAGTGCAATTGATGACGAGCAGTAGGAACATATAATGGAGACTTTAATCTTGAACGCATTTTCTTTGGAGCCATTATGTTTTTGATCAATAATTATTTGGAAAAAAGTTGGATTAATGCAGTGCTATGTATCGTTGTCATTGTTCCTAAGAGAGCTGATATTTTTGTTGTTCAATTTTTTAGGGTTTTGGGCTTTGCTTTGGTTGATGGTGGTTCATGTAGTGATGATTTTCAGTTAGCAGTACAAGGATGACTGAGACCATATAATTTTATGTTATATTATATGCAACAAGAAACTCAAGATTTATATTGGGCCGGGCCAGCCAGGGTCCAATGGTGATCGAGTTCGAGTTTGATCGGATTTGGGTCGTGCCGGCTAGGAAGCTTTTAAATCTAACCTCTAAGTCTAGTCTGGACTGAGATCCGGGTAGCTATGGGATGGGTCGGGTGACTGGGTCGGGGACCGTTCAATTTTAAGAAATAAATAAAAATTGTTTGAAAGTAATGCATGCAAGAAAAATGTTTGAAATTAGGATTCCAATCTAACGAACAAATTTAGTTATTCAAATTAAGATTAATCTAGTTTATTGTTGTTAAATATGAATTAGGATAATTTTAGAATTGTTGTTGCAAGGTTTCGAAGTAAAAAAATATCGTTGACACGCAAAATCGAAGCAAGTGGAGGGTGGTGTTAGTAATAGTGGCGGAGGAGGTTACTTAACGAATTCTGAAGAGAAATAATGGACAAAGGTTGAAGGGATCATATATTGATAATCTTCCATTATGTCTAATAGAATTTTGATTTAGAACATTTCACTAAATCTAAAACAATCATGATTTTCATCTTTAACTACAATTTAGGAGCTCATAATGACTGAATTTTAAAATTGTTTCTATATAAAATTTGTAGACCTCGATATTAGTTTTACAAATTGGGGTCGTCTACCTAAAACTAGGGGTGCAACTCGGACGGGTTAGGTCGGATTTGAGCTCAATTCGAGTCTAATCCGATGAATCATAAGTCTAATCCGAGCCCAAGCCCAACTTGTCAGTCCCCGGGCCCAGAATACTACAGAGCGGAGGCTGACAAAGCCAGCTACGTATACCAGAGTACTCCAGTACCCCGAAATACGATCACGACTGTGAATATACATGAGGGGTTAATACTACAAGTCATCAGTCAACTTAAGTGAATGCAATCCTAGTGTCTCAATCACAAGCAAGAATCCACAATGTACAAGAAAATATGATCATCATAAGTAAAATAGTAAATGTCCCAAACCATATATACATAGCTGATCATGAAGCTAGTAATAAAAAATAAAAAACTAGTAAGAGTGTAAGTCATACATGATCAACTCTAACTATAGTCTAGAACATGCTAATCATGCCATACCCAGTAGGCGATGTATAAAGTCCAAAACACGAGCTAACAGGTGCTCGAGGCTAAACGCCACAAAAGAATATTTACAATAAGTGGGAGAACAAGATAAGAATCCACTCAATCGGTCTGGTGCTCCGTGTGGTCACCATCCTCGGAAATATACGAAAGATCCTCTGGCTCTGCTATCGGATCTGGCCAAGCAAAACCAGTGGAGTCAGACCCCAAATAACAAGTACCACAAAGGAGGCTAAACTAATGAACTAAAACCAGCAATACAACAAAGAGCTACAATATCCTAAGCAACATGTAACTATCAGGTAATATGTAAAGTGCACCGGAAAACAAGAAAATAAACGAAAAACATGTAAAAAAAAATTGGACGGATGACATTGTTTGCTATTTAAATCAAAACGAGAACTGGATTTGATTAACAAACTAAGAAAGTACAAAGAAGAGTCCTAGAAGATAATCTAAGTACAAATTTATTTTCTGGGGGTGACAATGGAGGGTTAGGAGTATAGCAACTCTCTTTACTCCATGGACGATCCGATGCAGCATCTCTTCTCTCTCCCTTGAGTGTTGATTCGCAGATAGCCCGCTAGCCCTTTGCATGGGGTAATACCCTGTTATTTATAATTGTTTAGTGGCCGCATAGATTTTGGGCCGCATGGACGTTGGGGGTTGCCACGTGTCTTCTCCTAACAGGAAGGAGTTACAACTGTGCACAGGACCAGGCTTCAACTGTCACGTGGATATTTGTTAAAAAAAATTGTTGCTGAATATCTGGATGGTTCTCATCTGTTGTAGGTGTGACTTGGTCAAGTGAACACGTGGTCGCTATTGGGTTGGAGAAAATCACTCAGTTGTAATAGCAAGATTTGGTCGATGTAAAATTTGGGACACCTGTGGCCAAGGATGCACGAGACGCATGGAGTCTGGAGCGCATAAGCCAGAGCCGCATGGGACACATGGAGTTTGGGACGCATGGTCCAGAGCCGCATGGGACGCATGGAGTCTGGAACGCATAGGCTAGAGCCGCATAGAAAATATGGAGTCTGGGACGCATGGGCCAGAGATGCATGGACCGCATGGAGTCTGGGACGCATGGGCCAGAGCCGCATAGAATCTTTTATCATGTTGTACACGTGACTCTGCAATATTCTCGGAACTTCTGTCTCTTACTGTGTTCTCGTCCTTTGAGGCGATGAGAATTTTTTTTTCCAGGATTCTGTGTCAGGCGCCATCTTTGTTGTTAGGACGTCATGTCAGGTCGACCTGCGACCAGTTGTCAGGACGCTTGTTTGGACCGCATGGGTGTCCCTTTTTTGGGCTGCATGGTGTCCATGCGATCCATTATCTGTTGAGTTTTATTTTGGAACGTATGGACGTTGGACGTATGGATGCGTCTTTTTCATGCTTCTACAAGACCCCCTTCAAAGTTTTCAAACTGATAAGTTTGAAATACTTTGAATAAGAAGCATGGATGGGGCACGTTCGGGCCGCATAAATATTTGAGCCGCATGGGAGAACGCTGCTAGACTGTCCTTTATTCATTAACTGCCAGATTTGCCTTGACCCTTGAGTGGATTCTATTTGGATTTTGCACCATCTCCTGACGCGGGGCTCGAGGCAACAGTTCCCAAGGAGATAAAAGTGGCACGCAAAAATTGAGGCATTAGGTTCATCGCCATAACTGCCCCGTTCATTATCTCGATCTCTTTACGCGTCTCTTGGAGCCTATAAGTAGGCGACTTGGGGATGAGAGTGAACTTTGTCTTCTTTTCCTCCTCCTTCGTGGAGATGCTGGATGTTGTTGTCTCTTGTAGCGCCCCGTTCTCCCGGTGCGGAGATCGCGGCTAAGAAACACAAGACGGTATCGTTCGATCGGGATAGATTGAATTAAGAACTCGTCCTCGTTATGGATTTGTTTCTTCGGAATCGATTCCCATATTCAGTGGACTGCGCCCCAAGGATCGGCTTAGCGGCAGAGTCAGGAGGGACCTCTCCGCTGCTATCTTTTATTGCCTCGGTTTTCGATGTCGCTTGTTGCTTTCGTGCTTTGAGTTGGTTTTGGGATTTGCTTGTTTTCCTTGAACGGTTTCGATGGTTTCATTGTTTTCGTTCATTGACTTGCACTTCTATTCCAAGATTGGAAAGAGAGGAAGAAGTATTAATCGAGCTGTTCGTGTGCAGGTGAACGAGCAGTAGGCGGCTTGCGAGCGGAGTCGTGAAGCGCCTCTTTCCTTCTTCTTTCCAAAAATCTAAGTGAGTGGCTACCAACCCGATTAGCTAGTTCTGCTTCCAAGCTTCACAGCTAATCAATCTGCACTCTCCTTTGCCCCGATAAAACGATACCAAGTAATAATAAAAGAAACCAAGATAAAAGAGAATAGACTTGGTTCATATGCTTGTCAATAATTTCATGAACGGATACTTAACTGCGTGCTTGTTCGTTTGGGAATGGATCATGAATTGCTTGTCTTGTACTTGCTTGTCTTGTACTCTTGTTGCCTCAAACACAAACTTGTTACTTGTATATTGTTCGATCATGGACAACCAGTGCACAGGGTAACGGTCTTGCGGACGATGCTGGGGCACTGGCATCGATCCGGTCCGGGCGAGACCTATTGTTTAGTCTCTTGTTCTTGGCGGAATGGCTTGCAATGCCCCTTGTACTTTTGTTGCACGCCATTCTCGTCAAAGACTGTCGTCCATTATGGCAACCAAGCCAGTGATCATCTTGTATATTTAAACCTGTTGCATACTAACTTGTGTCTTCGTGGCAGGGAAGGCAAGGTAAGTATTGTGCAGGTAATTCAGACGGTCAGGTAAAATCCACCTAACGGTGGCACGTTCATTTCAGTAAATTCAATATGCTGCTTACTTGTAAATGAACTAAGGCAAGATAGAAACCCACAAAAATATGCATGCTTCACTAAATAACGTGTTGATGGGTATAGTCAGGCTAGCTCGCCTTCACCAGCATGTTTCGATATGCTGACCCTCGTTGAAACAGGTTCTCCGCACTAAGGCGAACCGAGCGAGGAGCCGAAGTCGTCTTCCCGATCCAGTCCAGCTGTTAGCGCATCTTCACCGCGCCTCGAAGCCTTTTGAAGCCAGAAGCTGCAACTCTTCATACACAAATGTAGCTCCGTGTCAAAGCGATCCTCCAGCCTGGAGGTCTTTATCGTTTTGAGTTTATAAAAGGATGTAATGTACAGGACTGCTATCTCATTTTGAGTCAACCCTTTTGTAAGCCGTTCGGCATATTAGCTAACTCGTTCAAGAGTTTGTAATAGATGTTCATTATCAATAAAGAGAACTTTTCTATGTTTCAAATCTGTGTTTCAATTTATCTGCGTACTCTGAATATGTGCTTGCTATGCAAATCATTAAAGCCTTGTGCGGGCGCAATTCCAGGCCCGCACGGCGGTCACGACTTGGGGGACGCCTCGGGGCGTGACATAGTGGTATCAGAGCACAGATTCAAAGTTTCTTAGACTTCGTGCTGGAAAAGTTCCTTTAACGATCAATTCCTGTGCGAACTCTTGAACTCGCTAGGCCAAAATGAGATACGTTCATGCAATAAGTCCATAATACATTATGATCCTAATGTAATTTACCTTCTTTTGAAGGAATGAATCCTGCGCAATCTGCAGCGCAAGTCCCGGACGAAATGCAACGCCAAGGAAGTAGTTCGGGCACTTCGGGAAGTTCAGAAAGCCAGCGAGCCACGCCAAGCATCGATCCCGTTCAGCAAATATTGCGGATGTTGGGGGAAAACCAACAAAGGGACGAGGTTCGCCATGAACGGGCCGAGAAGCGAGCGGAAGAGAGTCAGCTCAAGTTTCAAGACAATATAGAAGCACGATTCTCAGTCCAACAGAAGCAGGTCGATGCCCTGCAACAAATTGTTCAGACTTTGGCTGCCAACCATTCCGCCGCAACAGCAGCGACTCCGGTGGAACAGCCCGTGCTTGAAGTGGAGACGCCTCAAATTCCATGGCCGAGGGACGTGACTGCCTTCAACTTGGGCCATTTCAAGAAAGTCTGCAACACCCCATTCAACGGGACTGAGGACCCAGTGGTAGCTCTAGATTGGCTAGCCGAGGTCGAAGATCACTTCACTCTGCTAGAGGTCCCCGAAGATAAGCGCGTCGCCTGCGCGCAACTACAGCTCCGCCTCAACGCACACGATTGGTGGGACGTGCATCGACGATCTCTCCAATTTGATCACGGAGAGGAGGCGATCTCGTTGACGACTTTTCGTGCCGCGTTCGAAGAGGAGTATGTACCCCCTCCAGTCCAACGCCAGATGGAGAACGAGTTCGTGCAGCTGCGGCAAGGCAGCATGACAGTTAAAGAGTACGCCGCCGAATTCAACCGACTCTCCAAATTCGCTAGGGCCTATTTACCTGATGCAGCGAGTCGAGCTAGAAGGTTTGAAGGTGGTCTACGCCTTGCCATCCATTCGCACGTAGCCGTTCATCAACATCGTACAATGCGTGAAGTCATGAACCACGCCCTATCTCTCGAACCAATCTATCCTCACGTTTCTATCGGCGCTGTGCATACATCCAGTCACAAACGCCAAAGCGACGAGAGAGGAAATAATGCTACAAAGCGTCACAATAACGGTGGAAAGCAGAAAGCAAACAAGCCTTGTAGTTTCTGCAAAAAGACGGGGCATGCAATCGACAAATGTCGCCTGAAACTTGGTTTATGCCTAGCCTGTGGCGGATCAGACCATTCTGTTCGTGATTGTTCCTTGAGTCATGATCGCCGTCCCCGACCGAATAATCCCTAACGGTAGGTTCTACCCTAAGTTTCGGGACAAAACTTCCAATTAGTTGGGTAGGATGTAGCGCCCCGTTCTCCCGGTGCGGAGATCGCGGCTAAGAAACACAAGACGGTATCGTTCGATCGGGATAGATTGAATTAAGAACTCGTCCTCGTTATGGATTTGTTTCTTCGGAATCGATTTCCATATTCAGTGGACTGCGCCCCAAGGATCGGCTTAGCGGCAGAGTCAGGAGGGACCTCTCCGCTGCTATCTTTTATTGCCTCGGTTTTCGATGTCGCTTGTTGCTTTCGTGCTTTGAGTTGGTTTTGGGATTTGCTTGTTTTCCTTGAACGGTTTCGATGGTTTCATTGTTTTCGTTCATTGACTTGCACTTCTATTCCAAGATTGGAAAGAGAGGAAGAAGTATTAATCGAGCTGTTCGTGTGCAGGTGAACGAGCAGTAGGCGGCTTGCGAGCGGAGTCGTGAAGCGCCTCTTTCCTTCTTCTTTCCAAAAATCTAAGTGAGTGGCTACCAACCCGATTAGCTAGTTCTGCTTCCAAGCTTCACAGCTAATCAATCTGCACTCTCCTTTGCCCCGATCAAACGATACCAAGTAATAATAAAAGAAACCAAGATAAAAGAGAATAGACTTGGTTCATATGCTTGTCAATAATTTCATGAACGGATACTTAACTGCGTGCTTGTTCGTTTGGGAATGGATCATGAATTGCTTGTCTTGTACTTGCTTGTCTTGTACTCTTGTTGCCTCAAACACAAACTTGTTACTTGTATATTGTTCGATCATGGACAACCAGTGCACAGGGTAACGGTCTTGCGGACGATGCTGGGGCACTGGCATCGATCCGGTCCGGGCGAGACCTATTGTTTAGTCTCTTGTTCTTGGCGGAATGGCTTGCAATGCCCCTTGTACTTTTGTTGCACGCCATTCTCGTCAAAGACTATCGTCCATTATGGCAACCAAGCCAGTGATCATCTTGTATATTTAAACCTGTTGCATACTAACTTGTGTCTTCGTGGCAGGGAAGGCAAGGTAAGTATTGTGCAGGTAATTCAGACAGTCAGGTAAAATCCACCTAACGGTGGCACGTTCATTTCAATAAATTCAATATGCTGCTTACTTGTAAATGAACTAAGGCAAGATAGAAACCCACAAAAATATGCATGCTTCACTAAACAACGTGTTGATTGGTATAGTCAGGCTAGCTCGCCTTCACCAGCATATTTCGATATGCTGACCCTCGTTGAAACAGGTTCTCCGCACTAAGGCGAACCGAGCGAGGAGCCGAAGTCGTCTTCCCGATCCAGTCCAGCTGTTAGCGCATCTTCACCGCGCCTCGAAGCCTTTTGAAGCCAGAAGCTGCAACTCTTCATACACAAATGCAGCTCCGTGGCAAAGCAATCCTCCAGCCTGGAGGTCTTTATCGTTTTGAGTTTATAAAAGGATGTAATGTACAGGACTGCTATCTCATTTTGAGTCAACCCTTTTGTAAGCCGTTCGGCATATTAGCTAACTCGTTCAAGAGTTTGTAATAGATGTTCATTATCAATAAAGAGAACTTTTCTATGTTTCAAATCTGTGTTTCAATTTATCTGCGTACTCTGAATATGTGCTTGCTATGCAAATCATTAAAGCCTTGTGCGGGCGCAATTCTAGGCCCGCACGGCGGTCACGACTTGGGGGACGCCTCGGGGCGTGACATCTCTCGCGCCAAGGAGTCGGTCGAGAGAAGGATTAATCTGTGGCCCCTTGATGCATGGATTCTACTACGAGGTAAGGGGGTACCATGTCTCTCGTATTGGGCTGCTAAGGTCACAGAGCCACCGGTACACAGATTTGCTGTAGGGGTAGGAAGTCCTCCCCAACGTAAGCTGACCCTTAGTAGAGTTCTGCCGCATAGATGAAGGCTCCCATTGGACATGTGCAGACCTTCTCACAGAGCTCTGTCGCGTGGGTGAATACTCCTTCATGGCACGCGTGCAGAACCTGTCTGACATGTGCGCCGAGCTTTGGCGAGGCTGCATGGATGAGGAGTCATCTATTTTATGCGTACAGAGCCTATATATGGCTTGGTCGTATGGGTGAAGTCTCATCTTGCTCGTTCGTACAGACTTAACCGCACGTGGCTGCGGCCTGGCAGCGATATGCGAAGGTTATACCTTTTTATAATCTTCGTTGGGACTGATGCGTCTTCTTTATGCATGTTTTGTCTTCGCTCGTGTTGCCTATGTAAAACCCCTAATTATGAAAACTGTATTAATTATTTATGGTAATTATGAGCTAAATAGAGGAGATAGATTTTATTTAATTTTTATTTAAGGTATTTGTGCATCTAGGGGATTTATGGAGCCATTATAAAATTTTTCCTAATTTATTCCATATAAGAGACCCTTTGGACAGTGGTTAACTTAATGGTGTGCACCAATATAATTTTTAGAATTTTTTATGTATATATATATATATATATATATATATATATATATATATATATATATATATATATATAGATATAATTAATAAGAAAAAGGAATAAGAAAAAGAAAGAAAAAGAAAAGAATAGAAAATAGAATTCCTATTGGATCTAACAAAAAACCCAAATCCTATAACCTACCCGTTAACTACCCCAACCCAAAACAAAACAAACAAAGAAAGAAAGAAAGTAAGAAATCAACAGCAGCAGTAGCAAACCAACTTCCATTTTCTTCTCCGCGCGTGTGAGCCTCTCATTCCACCGCTTCTTAAACACTATTATTACTAAACACCCCTCAACCGAAACCAAAACCAATGAAAGAAGGAAACAGCAACAACATCCATCGCCTCTTATTCTCTATATATATTACAACTATCCCAAACCCTAACTACAATTCTTCTTTCACTAAAATTTACACTGTTTTGGACGTGTACTATACAGAACTTTGCTCGGCAAGTATACCTTGCCATAGTACTATCATTTACATTCCATATGATGCCTGATTCTGTTTTATTTATGTATCTGCATTGGACCTTGTTTATGAGACCACCCCAGTATTATGGAGCATCATTAGGTTCATTGGCCGTGACACAGTTGTTACACGAGTTGTGAGTCTCATATAGATCCCGGACTACGTATTGGGTTGGCCGCCTGTACGTATGAGCCATGCGTTAGGGATGACTGATGATAGAAACTTTGTATGCTAGTAGACCTAGCAGTTATTTAGAGGTTTTATCGTGTCATAGATATGACATGCCTAGAGCATGGGGTGGAGAGAACAATAAGTAAGGCGTTTGGGCTCCTTTACACTTTTCTCCTGTACGCTCGAATTCTCCACCGGAGAAACGGGTGATGATGACCACTATATATTTTCAGGCGGCCTCTGCCGTTCAAAAGACGACATGCTTGTAGGCCCCTGACTCTCCGAGAGAATCATGTCAATCCCATTATTGGCCAGATAGCCCACGTGTTAGAAAGTTATTCTCAAATTGCATTCACTTAGACGGTTAGGCGACCTATTGGATGTTTATATTTCAGTACTTTATTGGCATATTTATATGTATCTTGTTACGTTCCTCTGAGGACCTGGTCCCTTTTCAGATATGGACGAGCAGGAGTATCCGCAGGAGTACGGACCTGGACCTGACTCTACTTACCAGGCTGATGAGATCTTACCCTCAGAGTATCTGTAATTTATTGACGCTATTTAGAGATTTTGTTACTACTTCAGTATAGTCATTTTGTAGTGAATTTGTTTCCACCCGACTATCAGACTTGATACTCATATTGGATATTCAGATATTATTCAGCTCTTTATTCCTACTGATTATTCGTGCTATGGATGAGATATAGATTATGTGTGACTTGTTGTGATAGTATATTACCACTGGTGGATTGGATATTCATGTACAACGTACGTGTGTATATGGTTTCCATATATTGGAGTTTGTATACATACGGCTGGGCGTGTTACGTATTCCTAGTCCTACGTATTTTGGGACTGGGGCGTGACATATTTTTGGTGGTGGCCCATGTAGGTCGAGAATATATTGTCTTGGTTACGTAACTGTACCAAACGAGCCTGCGTATAGGAATAGAGTATAAGGATCTCATCCATGCTTGACTGAAATCTCATTCTTTCTTTCAACCATCATATATTTGGATAACCAAAATTTTACGCCAAAGACCCTTTACCCTTGTTGGCATAAAAAGGCAATTGACTATCTTGTTGGCGTAAAAGCCAAGCTATGAAGAAGATTGCCTACTTTACGCTGCGGTAATGACAACCGCTACCCACGTTCAATCTACGTATGACACGTATTCCTTTATAAGATCTTGACATGCAAACCACATAGGTAACCGCCCCAGCGTAAACTTAAGGATTCATGAATAATAGATAACCAGCGTAGAGTAGCCTGATTAGACGTAAAATGTAAGGATGGTGATATGAGCGTATTTGGCACAACTTTAGCTTTTCCAGTCAAGAACCAAATCTCGTGCATTAAATGCAGAGATATGTCTCGAGCCCTGTGCAAGAAATAGCTTTTTGACGTGGCGTCTGATTTTGTCTCATCTTGAACGTAAAAAACTCATTTATATAGGAAGCGTATTCAGAAGACTCCACTTTCTTTCTGTTGGATGCGTAAAAATAACTTGTATCAAATATGTCACTAAACGACAACCTGGGTCTCTATGCAAATTCATCATCACAACCGTCCTCTCGATCACCGTGCAGTACTTTTGTCAGATGTCAGGTTCACTGATTTATCTGAAAAATTCATCCGAGAAAATACAAAGAGTTCCTCGTACGACTTTACGCTGCAACGT
Organism: Iris macrosiphon; assembly: GCA_036927795.1. Lineage (NCBI taxonomy): Eukaryota > Viridiplantae > Streptophyta > Magnoliopsida > Asparagales > Iridaceae > Iris > Iris macrosiphon. The sequence continues at coordinate 10,479,408 of JAYESA010000012.1, read as the reverse complement.
ATTTCAGATCTTTTATGCACAGCAGACTTTTTACGCGCAGATCTTTTATGCACTGATTTTCTACACAGACTTTACGCACGCAGAACTTTTACGCAGACTTTTACCCAGACAGCTTTAAAGCTCTACTTTACGCTTTTTTCCTGTACGTCCGGATTCTCCACCGGAGAAACGGGTGATGATGACCACTATATATTTTCAGGCGGCCTCTGCCGTTCAAAAGATGACATGCTTGTAGGCCCCTGACTCTCCGAGAGAATCATGCCAATCCTATTATTGGCCAGATAGCCCACGTGTTGAAAAGTTGTTCTCAAATTGCATTCACTTAGACGGTTAGGCGACCCATTGGATGTTTGTATTTCAGTACTTTATTGGCATATTTATATGTATCTTGTTACGTTCCTCTGAGGACCTGGTCCCTTTCCAGATATGGACGAGCAGGAGTATCCGCAGGAGTACGGACCTGGACCTGACTCTACTTACCAGGTTGAGGAGATCTTACCTTCAGAGTATCTGTGATTTATTGACGCTGTTTAGAGATTTTGTTACTACTTCAGTATAGTCATTTTGTAGTGGATTTATTTTCACCCGACTATCAGACTTGATACTCATCTTGGATATTCAGTTATTATTCAGCTCTTTATTCCTACTGATTATTCGTACTATGGATGAGATATAGATTCTGTGTGACTTGTTGTGACAGTATATTACCACTGGTGGATTGGATATTCATGTACATCGTACGTGTGTATATGGTTTCCATATATTGGAGTTCGTATACATACGGCTGGACGTGTTACGTATTCTTAGTCCTACGTATTTTGGGACTGGGACATGACAGCCTATGATAGGGCATGGAAGGATATCATAACACCTGTTGTTTGGGATAATAACCAACCTTATGCGACGATTTTCCAAGAACTCATCCTGGTGACGCGGTCAGTTTGGCAAGAACTAATCCAGGAGACGATGATGAATATCCCGCGTCATACGTTGAGCTGTCCTTGTTCATGCAGCATATCAGCGGCTTTTCTCCCTTTTATGTGGTTCGCTATCGGCCGAGAGACTGCAAGGTCGATGACAGGATTTGGATTAATTGTTATTTCTGTCGTCGGTCTTCCAGTATGATTATAGAGCGTCTCTCCTGCTCTTCCCTTTCTATCCATTAGTATGAATTCTTTTTCGTATACTGAGATTTTCACTGTGGAGTGGTGAGCCAGAAAGTATTGAATTTTGCTGCGGGTTTGACTTGTGTCAGTAAGGACGACAACATGGAGGGACGCTTCAAATGAAAAAAGTTCTGTATCAGCGAGACTTCATGAAAACCCCTTTAAAATATGTTTCCATCATATGTACTCATGACCTTGAATACTAATGAAAATCCTTGAATGTAATAGATTTTCATCATATGTACTCATAATTTTGAATATTAATTAATAAAATCTCTCCTTTTTCAGAATTTTGTATTTTGTAGACTTTTGGGTATTGTACTAGAGATAATATAAATATAGTACCATATCGTAGCTTTCTAAGAATATCCCACCGGGGGATCTTTGGTGGACCTAGTACCATTTTGTGTACTTGTGGTGCAAGTAATAGATTCGAAACGAACCCTATCAGAGGTAATATTGACGTGATAGGTTTTGTGGACCCATTATTTTTTGCGCACGTTAGTGCAAGTAATATGTTTGAGACAAGTCATGCCAGAGGTAATATGGACGTGGCAGTTTTTGTGGACTTATTATTTGTTACGCACGTTGAGTGCAAATAATAAGTTCGAAAATAATCTCTATCAGAGGTAATATGGACGTGATAGGTTTTGTGGACCCATTACTTTTTGCGTATGTTAGTGTAAGTAATAGGTTTGAGACAAGCCCTACCATAGGTAATATGGACGTGTCAGTTTTTGTGGACTTATTATTTGTTGTGCACATTGAGTGCAAATAATAAGTTCGAAAACAATCCCTATCTACGATCGTGCAAGTAATATGTTTGAGACAAGCACTGCCAGATATAATATGGACGTGGCAGTTTTTATGGACTTATCACCGCTGGCATATTCCGAATTGGGTACGGGTAATAAGTTGAAAGACAATCGATATCAGAGGTAATATGGACGTGATGATCGATGGTCAAGGCCGAAAAGTTTGTTCAAAGGTAATATGAATATGACAGACTCCGCCGGAGTAGTGTATTAGAGCGATGGTCCAGAGGTAATGTGGACATGAACCAGCGCCCAGGAAGATACGATATAGTTTGGTAATAGAAGAGTACCAGTCTAGTTTAGACGTAGTACTTTTTGAGGAACTTGCGGTTGATAGGCATCAGAAGCAAGTCGTTGTTGGATTTTGCTAGCCGGTATGCGCCGTTGGAAAATACGGTTTTCACAATGAACGAGCCCTCCCATTTATGTTAGAATTTGTCGGTCGTCTTGTGAGTCATAATCATCGGTCTTCTTACTGTTAAGATGAGGTCACCCACTTAAAATATTCTCTGTTTTACCCATTTTTTGAAGGCCCCAGAGAGACGCACTTGATACAGCTCTATGCATTGTTGAGCTAAGAGTCGTTTCTCGTCGAGCGCTTCTAACTCCTGTAACCGTCGACGGTAGTTGTCGTCCGTGGTTAGTTGGTTCGTCGAGCGCTTTCTAATGTGAGCTTATTTCTTCCAATATTAGAGATGATACAAAGATACTCTTTGCTATCATCGTTCATGGTTTCAACATGAAATTCGTTCATTCGAATATCTCTAAAGCTGAGTAAATTTCTATTAGATCTACTAGAGAATAATATATTTCTAATGACTAAGTGTGTTCCATTTGGAAACACAACATCGGCCTTGCCATAACCTTCTATAATCTGCACGGGTCCAGCAATGGTGGTCACCTTGGCAGTGTTTGAGACATATGTTGTGAATTTTTTTCTAGTTTTCAATATAGTGTGAGTTGTTGCACTATCTATCAAGCATATTACATTATCATTGTCCATACCTTTCAAAAACAAAAATTATTAATATGTTACTAAATGGTTAAACTTGGCATATTGCCAATTATTACAACTTGATGTAAATCTAAATGAAACTGCTTCAAAGAAAGTAAACTACCTGGACTATTGATCATGTAATGACCAATTTATTCAAAGTGGAAAGTAAATAAACTTAGATAAACATATAATAACTATTCATTGACTTTGCCTACCATGACGTTGAACTGGTCTTTCGAAATTGTGTTTACATCCTTATCTTGGAAGAAATCATTAAAATCCATGTGTGTTGTACCCTCCATGAGATTAGTCTCCACATCCTTTGAGGCTTCATACTCGTCCACTTTCTTTTGTGGGGTGCGACAGTTTCGCACCCAATGATCAGCTCTTCCACAACGTTTGCAAATATCAGTTGGAGCAGCTGGATTAAAAATTTGGACATTATTTCTTCGAGGATTAAATCTCTTATTTTTGAACTGTGTATCGTTCCTTGGATCCGGATTGTAGCCATTTCTTTGGCTTCCACGGCATCCATGCCCTCTACCTCTGTGATTTTTTCGACCCCTAGTATTGGTCACATTTTTTCGAGCAATAGTCGCATTCACTTCAACTGGAATTGGTGCAGACCCGGTTGGTCTACTAGTGTGGTTTCCAAGAAGATCTTTTATTAGTGTAATCCCATAATGGGAGGCAAATGTCTTATTTATACAATCCAATGAAGATGTAATACTAATCTCTAACCAATGTGGGACTAAAATACAAAATAAGAATACAACCCTTTAGTAATCAACGTTATAACAAGACCCTTAATTTTTAATTTTTCTTTTATTTTACACATTTTACCCGCCATAATCTATATAGAAAAGTTTCATTGTTAATCATGGAATGGAGTGTATAATAAATAATAAAAAAATTGACTTACCTATCACTTTTTTTTTACCATATTTAAGGGTACACCCCACATTATTTTCATAATGTACATGTCCCCCCACTTTTGACGAAATTCGTCCAAAAGTAACGGTCAACCCATTTGACTAAATTTTTTTGACGAAAATGTCATCTCAATTTTCTTCTTCCTCCACCCTCCTCCCCTCCACCGCCGCCCTCCCCCGTCTCCGCTCCCCCCCCCCCCCTTCATCCCCGCCCCAGCTCCCGCCCCCGCAGTAGCGCCACAGCAGCAGCAGCCGGCACCGTCGCGACGAGCGCGCGGAGGGACGACGACGAGCACGCGGGGAGCGGGGGTGGGGAGGGGGGGCTGTGGCGGGGAGGGGGGAGCACGGTAAGGTGGCGGGGAGGGGGGTCGACGACGACAGCCGTGGTGGGGAGAGAGGAAGGAAGGGGGTGAGAGGAAAGGGAGAAGAGGATGGTATTTTCGTCCATTTTTTTGGTCAAATGGGTTGACCGTTACTTTTGGACGAATTCCGTTAAAAGTGGTAGGACATGTACATTATGGAAACAATGTGGGATAGACCCTTAAATATGGTAAAAAAAGTGGAGGGTAAATCAAAAAATTTCTACAAAAAATGAAACAAATAATAAAAATTCAGTGTCTAAATTTTTAATGGGATAAGTCAGGATCAAGATGTATAATGGGCCGGCTCGGCCCAGCTCGAGGCCCGGTTTGACCGAGTTCGGGTCGGTCCGGGCCCAACCCGGTACAGAGAGCGAGCCAGGCCGGTAGGATTGGCAGCCGACCCAGTTAGGAATCGTGACATGGTCCGCGATGGACAGGGCAGGTCTGATTTTTTTTTTTACGTTTTTTATATATATTTTATATATAATCTATATGATATAACTTATATGTTGATAAATTTAAGTTAAAATTTATAGGTTAGTTTTTTGTATAATTTATGTAAAAATTTATATACACATTAAGTAAGAAAATTTTATTTGATTTCTTTATATCAATATTTATATAACTTTAAGTATAAATTAAAATCAAGATATTTATAAGTTGAAAAAAAAAATCGATTTTTTTTGGAATAACTTATAAAAAAATGTATAAATAGTTCTTTTTTAATTTAAATATAAATTTATAACTTAAAATTTAAATAAGTTATTTATATAGACATAAAAAAAGTTAAATGTAAACAACTAAGAACATTAAGTAAGAAAATTTTGAATTTCTTTTATTAATGGCAATAAAATTATGGACAATTTATAAGAATTTTTTGGGGCCAAATGACCCCAAATACTCTCAAAAAGAGTTGTTATAATGGATATTTTGGTCATTTTTATCAAAATGACCAAAATATTCCTAAAACGGTCAAAAATCTGCCACTAAAATAGGGATATTCTCCAACGGTTATATTAAAAAAAAAAAAAAAAATCAGCCGAACCGTGTCTGAATCGGACATATCCGGGCCGTGCCGACCGGACGAGCCGGGCCGTCCAAATTGGACCCGACCCAAACGGGGTAGACAGCTGGCCGAGCCTGGGTGAGCCGGACTTGCGGGTCGGATCCTTCGATCCAGTCCGAACAGGAGAGAGAGAGAGGGGGGGGGGGGTGGGGGGGGTGGGGAGGGAGAAGTGGACCGGACCGATCTGTTGACCGGATTCAGACCGGATTCTGAATAGTCCGTCCATTCTAACACCTTCAAGTCAGAACTTAAACTCAAAACTGATATAAAGTCCAGGGTCTAAACTATAATTAGCCAAAAAAAAGTATGCTAAATGGCAAAATAGACTTATAAGTGGCAGAAAGCCTCTTTCTTCCCAGTACTAGGTTCAGTGCTTTCCAGTAGACATGGTGGATCCACAACTCTGGAACCAAATATTCTTCTGGAACCATATCCGTCATAAAATGCATTCACAAATTACTTTTATCACATTTGTGACGATCAAATCAACATGTTGTTTGGACCGGAGGATCCGAAGCTGACCCGGTTTTATCCGAACCCGGTCCAGCTTTCAACAGTTAGTAACCCGTCCTCAAAAGTAGAATAATTGGATCCGTGTCCACATAAATCATATTCCAACACAATGCTAAAACTGAGAGTGAGAGACACCCAATCATATTTAAACTAACTGTATGTCTAAACATATATTCAATATTCAATATATATATATATATATATATATATATATATATAAAATAAATTTTAATTAAAATAAATTTTAATTATTTTAATATAATTTAAATTTTAATTAATTTTTTAATAATATCAGATAATTTTTTTGTACGTGCATCCCAGACGAACATGACTAGTTTCTTATAGTTAGTCCACGCTTACGATATCCATTTGGCAAAGGCTTACAAGATCCATATGGCAATATGCCCAATAATATCACTGTTATGTTATCAATTGGAATGAATACCAATACTATTATATAATCCAAATACCAAAACTATTTGAATTATGTACATTCTTAGCTAAAAATCTATTTATGTACACATAATAACGTCATCTATATCCTCACTAAATTAAATTTATAAACGGATTGTAACATCCTCCTCCCTCTCCCCCTCTCTCTCTCTCTCTCTCTCTCTCTCTCTCTCTCATGTGGAGTCACCTTCTCTTCATATTTTATTCTTTTGGATATCTTTTTCTGAATACTTCTTCTCCTTCCTCTTCCTCTTCCTCTTTGTGTTCTTCGGAAAAGAAAGTAAAACAAAACAAAGTTTTCCAAACTTATCATGCTGACTTCAGGTTGATTATAAAATTTTATCTATTGTATGGAGTTTCACATGTTTAAATTCCATATCCACACATTCATCAAATATTATTTTTTTCGTTCCTGAAAATCAGTAGAAATCAAAGACTGTATTTTACTTCTAAATGAACTAGTGTTCGACACAAGACATATTAGAAATGTTGATACCATTTTATATAGCAGAGACAACATTCAACAAAACAAATGTTGATACAATCTTATGTAACAAAGACAACATCCAACCAAACTCATTCAACAAAAATCATAATTTTTCAATAAAAAACTACCCGTGTGACAAAATTTTATAACGAAATGTTATTCATTAGCATCTTCGAAAAGCATCATCATCAGTCTAATTATTCTGACAGAAATGGTCAGTTCAATCCTCCCTAGTGAAAGTAGTCCTTTTTAAGCATTCTGGGAAAACATGTTTACAATTAGTCTACACTCACGATATTCATATGGCAATTTGCCTCTAATGACCCTCTAATATTATTTTTAATGTTGCTCGGTCAGGAGTATTTTAGTACTTTTATCTAAGGGGTAACACATTGGACCAACTTTATTATTTATAACTAAGTCAAATTTCAACTGCAAAGGAAGTCTTCTCTGTGTACAAACTCCATGTGCCTATTTGATAAGAGCCAACACCTGACATGAAGTGGCTTGATAGAGGAAATAGACAATAATGATTGACACAATAAGAGCAATGAAAGAAAAATAAGTGTCAATAATTACATTGAAACAAAAGAAAATTGGCTTTTTTTAATGCTTAAATACTCTCACTTATTTAAATTGTTTAACTTGGTACCCTACACTTTCATACTATACCAGTTAATATTCTCAACTATTGAAATCTTTTAACTTGATACCCTCCGTTAGTTAGCTGTTAACTTTTTCGTCAAATAAAAAAAAAAAGTAACTTTTTGGGGACTGTATTACCCTCCTAATCTTCTGCTTTCACTTGACAGCCATGAAATGAAGCTCCTCCTCTTCACTTTTCCAAATCCGAACAAGTCCTAACCTTAAATTCTTTCGATCCATCATTCTTCTTCAACTTACTACCTAACACTAATTTCTTCCACTCTCCTCTCTCTTGTTCCTTTTCTCGCTGCTCCGTCGTCCTAGAAAACCCCTAGCTCCCAGCAGGCGAGCTTTTCATGCCCTGCCTTCGACAATCCCTACCTCCAGTAGGTGAGCTTCCCAAGCCTCCGTCCTAGACAACCCCTAGCTCCAGGAAGCGAGCTCTACATGCCTCCGCCCTCGACAAACCCTAGTTTCAGCAAACGAGCTCTAATGGACAAGATCCTCATGCCTCCGCCATTGAAAGCCCTCGTCGATCGAGCTCGGATATGGAAGGAGGAGAGGGGGAGAGAATGGGTTGCAGCAGTCTGTTCGACTTCATTGTCGATGATTTGCACCCCCTACGACAACATCTCCTTTCGTTTCTGCTACTGGCAATATCTGACCCCCTACGGCATCGGGCCACCTCCTCCTCTATCTCCTTTTATCTGCTCCAGCCAGGAGTCGTGAAGCCGCCACTGGACCAACACGCTCTAGCTCCTTCAGCGACCCCCCCCCCCCTCCCGCGTGTAAACCCCTCTGCCCACCCCCCCCCCCCCCGCAATCCCGACATCCTCGTTGTCGTGTACCTCGACCCCTTGCTCCTACGTCGACCGACACAGACCGTGCATCCAGCAACCCCGTTCCTTTGTTTTGGTCCTGGATGGTGGGTCCCACATTTGGACTGCGAGTCTCATTTCCGCAATATGGAGAGAGGGAGAGAATTAGGGTAGGATTTAAGTTGTTTGGTAGAAAAGAAGGGTGAGGAGAAGATTAAGAGAGAGTTGAGGCATATTTTGGATAGTTTAACCATTTTGTCAACTCCGTTAGAGTAGTAAGTTGTATAATTAGGATTATAGTATTAATTGGTATAATATGAAAGTATGTGGTATCAAGTTTAATTATTTGAATAGTTGAGGATATTTAGTTAATAAAAAAAAAGGCAAGAAAAATTAAAGCAAGAATGATATTTAGCCAATGGAAAAGTCAATGCTGAAAAGAAACAACATGCTCATCATCAGTCCGAGGCATTCAAACATGACTGGTTTTTATTCACAATTTACTGACATAAAGAGGGTTTTACACTAAAGCACTGAAATTTTCATATTCAAAGGGTTCTCTAGACCATCAAACACTCAGTTTAAAAAACTTCAACTAACTCCACGTCTTAGAATCTGTGCACATGTTAAGCTTGCTTCGGCAAGTTAGTCACCATAGCAAATCTGCTGTCCCCTCCCTATTATGTTCAAACACCACCCCCCCCCCCCCCCCCCTCCTCTATTACATGTGGACCATCCATCCCCATATCTACTCCCAAACTCTATTCGGACCCACATGTAATAGGGATAGGCTAGGATTGGACAGAATAGAAAAGAGACAACAGATCTGCTCTCGTTAGTCACACATCATTCCCTCTGCTAATCAAATATTTCTTCAATTTGCGGCTTGGTCGTGACATAAATGAACTCAAAAACATACCACCACAGGCTAGTGCCATAATGACTACTATCATAACTAGAGGAAAATATTCAAATAAATATAATACCCAGATTGTTACTGACGTCCTTTTTAGAGAATAGTTCAGCTGAAATAGTTGCATTGAACTTTTCAAGCCTTGTAGTCATATAATTTATACTGTGTGCTAGAAACTAATATCAAGTTTCTTCGATACACTGACACGCGGGACACCCAAAAAAAAACACGGAGCTCCACATTACACAGTTCAAGTCATCAAACCATATGATGATATTGATATCCCCATTGCATTTGCGATCATGACAATTCTAATTAACATGAAAGATGTCTTGGTCAAGGTTGTATCAAGCAACACAACTAAATCAAGTCATGTGATTGAGTAACTTGATCCTCAGTTATATACATAAATATGGTGTCTTATAAGCATATTCTCAGTGTCCACATATTGGAAGGATCTTTAGTTGGATATTCCCAGGCATCCAAACACCACATGTAGGATCATGTCCAAGTAACTCTTTCCACTCCAAATATGAATTCACATTCCTTGATCTAAATTTGGAGATTGCCAATTCACAAATTCAACAAATAAGAACAGATTAAAGAAGAAATTCATAGACAGGAACAGAACAATAAGCAACCAATCCTAGCTTTCCTAATAAAAGTTCTACATACTTGTAATCCTATTTTGTTAAGATGATTAAGCAATCTATCATCTGTATGCTGGAGGGTGATACAACATAATAGAATTGAGATTTTATTGGCTGTCATCTGTATCTCTGAGCTTGAATAGGTATCCATCACCCACACCCCACACCCCACACCCCTTCCACCCACACATACACCCCACCACTCAGCTTGAATAGAATTCTTTGCCACTATAGATAAGTTTGTGTTCCTTGTCTTGGTATTACTACATTTGTACAAAGATAAAATGAAGACACACATCAGGAGGTTCCTTGGTGCCTTTCATGAAACCTTGAAGCAATGGGCAATTATTTTGCAAAAGCAAGAAGTTTTTTTTTTTCCCCATCACCCTCAGCAATTTTGTTTTATTTTTCTTGACAATACAGTAAACGTGGGTAGGTGAAACCGTATTTTGTTAAGCAATTTCGACGTATGCATCGATCTTTGATCTACTATAGACTGTGACATCTCCAAAACTACGCCATTAAAATGTAAAGATCAAGGTTTACAGTATCGGTATCGGAATTAGACCATTCCTATAAGTAGCAGGATCGACGGTATGCAATTCCATATCAGAGTATCAGATTTTTTGGTATCAAAAAACAAATAATTAATAATAAATTATTAACATTTTAGAAAATATATTTTATATGTTTAGACATAATTATAAGTATTTTTAGTGTCGTTTCTTAGTAGTTTTGAAATTGAATGAATAGTAGTCACCCTTGCCGATTGATTTACATGCGATAGATAAGTTTTCTTCTTTTACATGCTTTTACACCCTTGTTGATTGGTCTTTTCCATTCATTTTTTTGTCAAATTGACTGGAAAAAAGACCCCAATATATCGGTATAGGTCGGTATCAGATTAAGACATGTGAAACCGTATCGGTATCGGCCGTATCGGATCGGTATCGGCCGATACTGCAAACTATGGTAAAGATACAACTGAAAGTGACATAAGCAGGAGGTGCAGAATTCTATGCAAGGATCTGGGAGCACAAAACCTGAATGGAACAGAACTTGCACGAGTAAGGACTTCCTATGATATCGGATCAGGTCATATGTACCTAGGAGAAAATGCAGAAGCCTGACCAGAGGACTTCCCTCCAGACATCTTCCTCAAGTATAAGGGGACAAGTAATCCAATTTATTTAAAGACCTAATATAGAAACTCCATTAACAAAACAATATTTAGATTTCCACCTACAGGGAATGGCTAGAGAAATGATAAATACCTACAATTAAAAACATATGGCCATGCTTACATCATCTCAAGGAAATTGGCGTGCTATGCACACAAGTTAGGAAAGCTACTATAGAATGGAACATCCATCAGTGGAATTGAAGTTTTAAGTTTCTACTAGTGACATAACACGCAAAAGCTAATATTTACAAGATAAGTTCCAGTTCAAATGCAATGTTGCAGTCTAATGACTCTATTTGCACGAAATAGTGAGGCTCTGCTTGGATTGATGGGAAAAAATAGGGTTAAACGAAGGTAAGTTAAGTGAGTGGGAGGGGATTCATTACAATATAAACTTGCTTGGATTGGAGGGAGTTAAGCGGGGTGTGTTTAATAACTCTTGTTTCGATTGGAGATTTTGAATGGGAAGAGAATTAATAAAAATACAATAGTTATCAAAATACCCTCATTACATAGTGTTAGATTTGAATAGATTTTTAATTAAAACTTGTCAAAATTAGGAGCATTTATGACTTTTCAAACAAAAGCCCTCACTTCCTCTTGTTAACAATCCCCATCCCCCCCCCCCCCCCCTCTCTCTCTCTCTCTCTCTCTCTCTCTCTCTCTCTCCCCCTTTTCCTCCTTTTTTTTTCCCGAGTTGGGGGTTGAAAAGGGACAAAACAAGGTTAAACTTTCCCTCACTTAATCCTCTATAAGACTATAACTCTCCCTCCGAAATCTCCACCCTCAAACCAAGCAGATTTAACTACCCCTCACTTAACTCTCTTCACCCGCAATCCAAGGAGACCCTGAGTGATGAGAGTCACAGACGATTGCCAAATGCAAAGTTTAGTTGATCGAGAGATGAATTCTAACTGTTTATATTGACGCAATTTTTCGAGACTATAAATGCATATCCATGATCTATTAACTAAAAGCCCAAACAATAACCCCCACACTAGAAAATCAACATTATGAGAGAAGCAAAACAAATCAGAAGGTACAAGTAGTAGTCAATGGAACACCTAGGCATCGAAAGAAGAAGAATACATGAATAAATTAGTTTCAAGGAATAACAAATCCCCACAGCACAAAAACTTTAGGAACTGTCACTCGATATGCATTCGACATGAACCAGTGTGACATGACATACCTCCCATGGCGATAGATACAGTCCCCAAAACTGAGATCCTTTGGCAATGAAATGTGCCCCCAAAGAGTATTTGAGCAAAACTAGTAAGCCTTCAAAATACAATCTCACAGTATCAACAGAAGTCACCCAGCTTCCCCCCTTCCGTCAGAAGAATCATCCGACTAAGTTAGTAGACGCCACAGCCATCAACTTCTCAAGATGGGCAAGGAATCTCCGACACCGACCACTGAGGTCAGCCACTCTCCCTCTTGCAGTTCCCGGGAAGGAGATATCTGTACTTGTCGACGTTCTGGAGCAAATACCCAGGAAGATGGACAGCAGAAAACGAGCTCGGAATCGGGCCCAACTTCGCTATGATCTCCTGGAACGTGTACTCCTCCGGGAGCATATCAAACAGGTCCGCACCCCGGCAAATCACGTCCTGAATCCTCGACGGCTTCAGGTAGTACGAGAACCTCACCCGGTCGACATGGCTGTAGGCCTTCATCTTGAAGGCAAACTGACTGAGGTGGCGGAAGCAGAAACTGCAATGCCACCCGGAATCCGCCAGCAGGTCGTCCGTCTGCCGGAAATGGGCATACCTCGTCTTGCCCACACGGTACCTGTGCACCGAAGCCCTCCAGCTATTGTTGTCCAGGAAGAACTCGAAAGAGTACAAGTAGTTCTTGAGCTGGAGGTGGAGCGTCTCCGGGATGTCGTCGCACCACCGCAACAGGTCGATCGTGTGGCCGCTCGGGATCTCGTCGACGTCCGACATGATCAAGAGGTCGTCGTCCTTGATGCCGGCTATCCTGATGAGCTGGTCCAGCGCGACCCGCTGGTAGGACTCCTCGACGAATGGGTTCTCCCCCTTCACAAACCGCCCCCCGACATTCCCGTAGGTCAGCCTGGACTCTGCAAACTCGAACTGGTCCCGGTTGTTCGCGAAGAACAGAGGCTTCTTTACTCCGGTGAACGTCGAGTTGGACTCGAGGAGGATAAACTCGGATACGTACGGGTGCAGCTCCTTCCAACGGATGGCGAGGATGTCCAGTTCATTGCTGAAGAGGACAGCATCGAAGACGCGGCGAGGGGTGTCACGGACCCCCCAGCCGTGGAGGCGGCAGAGGTTCTCCATCGACACGTTCTCGTGGTAGTAGTGGGGGATGTTGTTGAAGGGTTTCGGGTGGGTCTCCCAGAGGGGCCGGAGGAAGTAGGTGAACTTCTGGCCGTGGAGGTAGACGAAGAAGATGAAGGCCGGGATGCCCACGAACAGGAGCAGGAGGGCCTTGAGGTCGAACCCGCGGAGCGCGCATCGGAGCCTCGACATGCTCAGTGCAGCCTTGGTAGCCTGCTGAAATTGCAACAAAAACACCCACACAAAACAAGTAAGTAATCAATCTAATATACAACAAAAATTACCCAAAAAAACAGTAAAATTCAACCAAATTCAATATAATTTACCCACATAATTGCAACCTATAAATCCAATAAAAATTAATAAACAACCAATTATATCTCCACTTGATTATGGCATTCTAAGCAGCAATTTCAACAAAAATACCCACAAAAAAAGTAAGTAATCAATCTACAAAAATTACCCCCAAAAACAGTAAATTCAACCAAGTTCAATATAATTTACCCACATAATTGCAGCCTATAAATCCAATAAAAATTAATAAATAACCAATTATATCTCCATATCATAATGGCATTCTAAGCAGTAATTTCAACAAAAGATGCCATAATTAGTAATATTCAATACAGCATGATTTTTAATAAATTAGAAATCTTTTCGATACATGGCATATATCAGTTTCCATAAACAGAAACATTAAATATGCAACTAATAAGTAAAGCCCACATACGATAAAAATCAAACCTTTACACAATCTAACCAATCAATCAATTATTATATGGCGAAAAATTAGGGATTTCCCAATTCAGATCCAAAAACCCTAGTTTCTCATCCAGGTCGTCCAAAGATCCAAACTTTAATCATTATACGGACTAAAAAATTAATGGGTACTCGTCAGAGCAATCAAATTTGTTAAAAAAACGATCAGATCCCCCCCAAAAAATCGAAATTTCACATTGAACTCGAAAAAAAGGGGGGGACAGATCTGCATATAGTGGAAATTACCGGTCCGCAGACGTCCTCGCAAATGTCGTCGGTCTTCTTCGAGCAGTAGTAGCCTCCTCCTTCCGTCATCATGGATGAATCCCCTCTTTTTTTGCAAAAAAGCCCCTCAAAGACTGCTCCTTTTTCCCCCGACGGAGATGGGTCGGATCACCGCCCGAATGCGATCCGATCACCTCCCCTCCCCCTTCCCTGGTGGATTTTTTCGGAGGAGTTTGGATTTTCCGAGGGCTTTTATCAAATTTTCCTTCTCTCCACTTTTTTCTCGTGGCCCCTGCTAATTATGGAAGAACGAATGTATGGAATCCTTACAAAAGCACAAGCTCTCTACTATAAAGTTCTCTCTTATGGAAATATGTAAAGTATAAATTTTGAATAGGTCCCTACAAAAATTTGATTGTGTTCTTGGTTCTATATTTTTGAAAAGAAATGGGGCTTGGGGCTAGTTTTATAGGGGGGTGGGTTGGGACATGGGGGTGATGGTTACTAGGAAAGGTGGTGGCTCTTTCGTTTTTTTGCTTAGGTGGGACTTGAATAAAATAATGTTTTTTATGGTGGTGATTTTGGGGATTTTGTAATTTCCTAATTCTTCTCGTCTTCTCCTTGGATAGATAGATGGGTGGATAAATCAATGGATTTTTCTTGGACTATGTTGTTTTCATGTGGCATCTATCATTATTATTATTATTAATAATAATAATGTTGTTTTCTTCTCCTTGGATAGATAGATGGGTGGATAAATCAATGGATTTTTCTAGGACTATGTTGTTTTCTTGTGGCATCTATCATTAATATTATTAATAATAAAATCGGATTTCGGTTTGATTCAATATAGATGTTATGGGTAACATTTTTTTTTTTCGGCATAACGCAAGGAATCCGACGTAACGCTCAGAACTTTTGTGCATACTGTATTGTATGTTTTTGTGTTTACCGTCTTCCAACTCCCATCATTTATAAATGGAATGAATAATACGTTTCCGTAGTTCGATTCATTGATTCTGCCACCCAGCCGCATATACCTCTCATCGGTAACCACAAGAGACACTCGAGTTCGATAGATGTTATGGATAACATGAGATACAAATCATAGTAGTTAAAGTATTATTGGAAAATATTTACACACATTTGTTAAAATATAGCTAATAATATTTTCGAGACAAGACTCTTTAGATGCTAAGTTAAGTTAGTGAGGTGTCTTATTTGTAAGTTTTAGGTTATGATGGCACATATGCAAATTTATCCTAAATATTTATCGCGATAGTATATAGCTAAAAAAATTATATTTTCGGAAATCAATTTTGTTTGAAATTAAATTTTTTAGAAAATCATATTTTTAAATTTAGTGAATATATTAATATTCTAAATAAATAAATAAAACATAAAATATAGGATTAAAAATAGAAAATAAACAAAATAAAGTAAAAAAAAAAAAAAAACTTAAAACTAGGAAGGGGAGAAGTTCTCCATATTTGCGTAGAACATGAGAACTTTTTTCTAGTTACCATTATACGGATGAAACGTCAACAGAGTTGGTGTTTTGCTTCAAAACTATGGAGTGCCAACTTCGTTGGCGTCCCATGGTTTTAAATCAAGACGCTAAATGTGTTGGCATTTTATCTCTATTTAAAAATATATATATATTGATTGTCCGGATTTGGTCTGAATTATGGGGGAGATATCTGATTGGTTGTGTTTGGGAGGTTTGAATTGAGCAAGGTAGAATTTGGATGGAGTTGCTCCAATAAATAGGAGGAGGAAAGGAACACGAGAGAAGAAGAAGAAGAAGAAGCAACAGCTAGGAATAACATGTTAGGTATTTAGATGTTTTATTAATTTATTTGCTTTAAATAATAGTACTTGTTTAATTTTTATGACCTCAATCTAACCCTAACCTTAACCCAACACCCCCAACACCCCAAACCCCAACCAATGGACTTTTTATAGATGTCTAGCAAAAATAACGGATGTATTTCAGATGGACATACTATTGACATCGTTATCCAAGAACGTGAGAACCACACATCTAGCTTTATATTTGTTGGACATGTAAATTTTTTAAATATAATTGTGTTAGTTATATATTTTAAACATAACTAACATTAACATAATGTATATGTTTCATTTATAGTCATACAAATGTAGTCCTGATTTGCGAATGCGAGAATAGGATATGGTGACACGAGAGAAAAATGTGCCTTAATGTAAATTTATATCAAATAGAAAAACGTTTGCTAATAAGATTGCGTAATTTTTATAGCATAATATTTTGATAAGTTAATTTTTTTGGGTAATACATCATTCGTAACATAGCCCATTTAGTATGCCTCCGCACAAGCATAGTATTTTTAGGCTTTGATCCACAACAAATAAAATTTTTGTACAACTTTTAGATGAAGATCTTCTATAAAGAAAGAGGGTGAGCTTCTATATAGAGGAAGGGACCTTCTATAGAAGAGGAGAAGAAAGAACAGCTTTTAATAAAAGTTGATGTCTCACCCTCTTCCTTATAAACTAGCTAACATTTTCGTCAGCTCAACGATTACTTTTATTTTAAAAAAAAATTATCAAACGGTCGAAAACGGTCATTTAAAAAAAAAAAATAATAATGCACTGTGGCGCCAACCCATTTGACATTTTTTTTAAGCAAACTTTGAGATGCCAACTGAGTTGACGTCCCATAGTTTCCTTCCAAAATGTCAAATCGGTTGGTGTTTTATCTCTCCGCATGTAATTAGGAAGAAGTTCTCGTATTCTACACAATTATGGAGAACTTCTCCCCTCCATATGCAATTTTATGTTCTTAAACAAAATAAAAAAAAAGAAAAGAAAAATGACTATAAGGAACCAACAATTCTCTCTTCTTAAACAACATATATCCTCCACACTTAACCAACATTTGATAGATTATCCAACCCTAAGCAATCTTAGTTATTAGTGGGGGTTCGTTCCGTTAGTTGGTACTTGTTTAATCATTGAATGAAAAAATAAATAATAATAATAAACTAAAAACCAAAAACCAAAACTTATTCTTAAAAAAATGAAGAAAGATAAAAAAAAATATTATATATAAAAAAAATCTTAAAAATAAAAGATATATATATATATATATATATATATATATATATATATATATATATATATATATATATGAAATAACTGGAAAAATACTATAAAAAACAAACGATTAATGATTCAAGAACTTGTGGAAGGAAAGTAATGATACTTAGGATATCCCAAAGAGAGGATCAAAATAAAAATTTGTACCAAGAACATGTCGTACCCAAATTGCAAATATAATCTAATTGATCATTTATAACGATTCTAACATAATGAATATACTAGTCCATGCAAAAAAAAAAAAAATGTTTACCTATTTGTCACATTTGATGTGTGAAATTAGAGTCTTGGAAAAGAAAAGTAAAAAAAAATAGATCGTCCCACCAACCCCATGTTCGTCATTAATGTAAGTTTCAGAAACTTTTGCTTAACAACCAACAAAAGGTACAAAGAAATCATAGACATAAAATCTAAGTACAATATTTTTGATCTGGGGAATGTGACGATGGAGATCGAGTACTGCAGCGACTTCTTTACTCCGTTGACGGTCCGACGAGGGAATGATGATGCTCTTTTCTTTTTTCTCTCTCTTGAGCCTGTGTGCACATCTCTAACTAGTCGGGGCTCTGGTCTCTAAAAAAGAGGGGCAGGGGGCTTTGGAACGTCCAAGTTTCTCCTATTTATAGCCATCATGCTGATGGACTATAGGTGTCGCATATGTCTCTATTTGGTAGCCGCAGGGGACTCCTTCAACATAATGTGGTTGCAACTGTAGCCGCATACTACGGACAGGTATTAGAAAATAAAATGATTTGTTTTATTAATAATATAAATACTTATTTAAATTTTGTAATTGAAACTATTCGATATATATATATATATATATATATATATATATATATATAATATTTATTTATTCAAGTATTAAGAATTTATAAAATTTATTTTTATTACTTATCTAATTTTCTACTCACATATATGTTCTAAATAAATAAATAGATAAAAATTTCTTACAAATAATAGTTATATAGATATATTGGTTTATGATTTCATATATATTTAGTTGTATATATAGATGTATTTATATATATATAAATATATTTATTAAAAAGAAAGAAAAAAAAACAAAAAACAAAAACCTAACTACCCAAGGCTTTCCCCAGACCCTCACAACTCTACCCGCAGCCCAGGTGTAAACCCCCTAAATTTTCAAATTATTAAATCTTGGATTTTTCCTAATTTTCTGGAATTTTCTGGGAATTTTCTGAAATTAAAATCAAGGTTTTCAATTAATAAATAATTTTTAATTGGCAATAAATAATATTAAAATATCATAAAAATAACATTTTTTGGTGTAAAATGGAAAACTGGACTTAGGGTAATTTTTCTGGATTTTTCTGGACCTCAGACCTATTTTTAAATGCCTAAAAACTATTTTATTAATAAAATAATTATATTTATTATTATTATTATTATTATTATTATTATTATTTCTATTCTTTTCTTTTTCTTTTTCTTTTTTTCCTTTGGCCCATTAGGCCTGATCCGGCCCAGCCCAGCAGCCCAACCCGTTTTCCTTACCGGGTCGGGTCGGGTCTGCCCGAACCCGACCCGTCCGCCCGCCGACCCGGTCTCCCCAGCACCCCCCCACGACCGCCTGACTCGCGCTGCTCCGCGTCCGCCGCCGCCTCCCGCGGCCGCCGCGCCACGCCGGCCACGTTCCCCCGCCCGCTCCGCGCACCTCCGCACCAGCCGCCACCTCCTCCGCCTATCCCGGCCGCGCCAGCCCTATATAAACCCTCCCTCCGAGCCTCTCCGGCACCGTCGACCCCCTCTCTCCTCCGTCCGACCCCCCTCGCCGCCACCCGAGCCACCACCGGCTCCGCCCTCGGCCGCCCGCTCCTCCTCCTCCCGTCTCCGCCCTCCGACGCCCAGCCAGCACCCGCCTCCGGCCTCCCCACGAGCAGCCGCAGCCAGCAGCTAGCCCGGCCGTCCCCGGCGCCTCCCCGCTCCGCCGTCCCCGCACGCCCAGCCCCCGGCGAGCCGCCCTCGGCCTCCCAGCGCGCCGCCGGCCAACGCCCAGCCCTCCTCCGGCCGGCGTCCCCTCGCCAGAGCAAAACCCTAACCCTAGCTTTCCCTGTTCTTCGTGTCGTGTCGGACACGACACGGACACGAAATTTCTGGGTTTTCTAAGCCCTGTTCAGGTACTCATATCTTGCTCCTCGCTGCCCTGTTTTCAATTCCGTAAATTGCGTTGTGAAGCCTGTATGACCCTCTCGGTGTCCGGACAAACTGTTCGGGGCATCGCGTCCTGTGGTGATCGCACACCGCGATCCAAAAACAGGAAAAACCAGACCCTGTTTCACCCCGGAACTGAGTACGCCCCGCCAAACGGGACGACTTGGTCGCGTGCGGTCTTCACAGATACGTGCGCGTCGTCGATACGGACGTGTGAGATTTCGTGAAAGCTGATTCGGGTGTGCGTGCACACCGAAATCAACGCGTATCCGCGGACATCGTCCCGTATCCGACTTTTCTGCAATTCGCCCTAACTTCTTATACACTCGTCAGATCGAGACGAAACTTGCGCCATTGGACTCGTAGCGATACGCTGGTCCTGTGGGTCAAGTTTGGTTCGATTCTGAGAACGTTGACGAAATCGCGTGTCGTGGGCCCCCACAGGCCCCGCTCGACGGGCAATTTTGTGTTCGACTCATCGGAATCCAAATCTGGAAGTTCCGTTGGGTTCATATCAGCGTTCCTTACCTGTTGACACTAAGTTTGGTAAATTTGGAGACCGTTGACCCGGACACGTTTTTCGGTGCAAAGCGGGCCCACCGGCGGACCCCGTTTTGACCCGAAACTGCCGTTTTTGTCCTTGTCTCCAAATTGGACCCAAGGACAGGCGTTTCTAGCTATTTGATATCTTCTGAGCATGATGGTAATATCTATTTCAGCTTTTGGGCTCTTTCCTGAAATTTTTTCCCAAGAACCAAATTAATCAGATCCAAACAACAGGCAAGTACCTGCACTTCAAATTAAATCTTTATATTGTGATAATTAATTCCCTGCCTTACTAGTACCCTTGATGATTACACCTAGTGTTAGAAATGCTGGATTTCATGTCTTGAATATTGGAGTTCATGTCTTATTTTTTATGTCGGGTGGGAGAATACTAGAAGGCATGTAGTTTACCCTTTCCCCTGCCATGTTTAATAGCTGTTGGTACACGACTGTACTTCAGCCGGATCTCGATTTCCCCTGTTTAATAGCCGTTTATGACGGCCGAATTAGCCTTATAAACCCCTACATGCCAACTATGTATTCTAAAAACAAACACAAGCTCACACAGATAGTTTCTGGTCTTGTTATATATCTTGCTGACTGTTGTAGTTTCATTTTCTGTCTCATTTATTTCTGTTTCTCATATTCCTGCTTACAGTTTTAACTCTGAGATAATGATGTTCTGTTATGCAGTTCTTAACATGATATTCAATATTTAATTGTCATAAATATTTAGTTTAATCTTGTTGTGCACTGTGTACTTTGCTCCTTTCCTGACTGGATCTGTTGATTTAGGCGATGATGAGGATCTTGCCCCTACTTATTATGGTCCCTATGAGGGGACTGATGATACCTATGAGGAGCCAGAACCCACCCAGGAGACCCCTGCTGCCGAGTAGCTAGCAGTAGCTACCTTTTATTTCTGTTTCTTATCTTATTTAATCGGGTTTGTCCCCGATTTTATTTTGAATTTCTGTACTAAAATATTTGAATCTGTTGTCGTATTTATTTCAGTTGCAATCTTAAGTTTCTGTTCTCATTATTATCTTGCCTATGTTAATTGTGAATGAGCTAGTTTAGTTTAGATGGATTTGACCTAGACAGCGTACTACCGCCGACTCTACGGCGTAGGCTGGACGTACCCACGCACTCGTGCCCGAATTTTCGGGTGCGGGTCGTGACACCAGGAGTAGACCGATGCCCCTTCCCATCTCTATATATAAATACACCTGTAAATATAAACCCTAACGCCAAAACATAAACCTAAACCCTTACCCTACTCCCACCCCCTGGCCAGTGATCCCTTGGCAGCTGCGAGCATCGCAGCGCTACCGACGCGAGCGACAACAACAGCCGCAGTAACAGCATCAGCGACAACAGCGAGCAGTCCACGACACCCTCTTATAGGTCCAATTTCTCTCTCATCTTAGCTCTGTTTTGTGAACCAATTTTTCGTACACGCTCACAACATAACTCTCTAGGATTTCCTCCAAGCGGAATAATTTTTGGTGTACTTGTTTAGAAGAAAAGTTTACTTAAAGTTGACGAAAAATTGTTCCAAAACAGTTCAGAAAGTCAGTCCAAGTAACCCTGTCCCCCCCCAGTTTTCTACCAACTCATATAATATTTTTAAAATCTATTTAAAGGAACTTATTTAAAACATAACCAAAATTATTTTTATTCTTTTAGTTTTTCGTAGTTTGCAATATTAGTCAAATTATTATGTTTCCAAAATGACCAAAAACTATATTTTCAAAATCCAAAAACTTGCGATACGGAGTGCGTCCCGTCAAACTGAACCACCTCATCGCGAACCAATTATACTGAAGAGACGCGTATGGTATATCTAGACGTGTGGGCTTTCACAGAAGTTGATTTGGGTGTGTGTGCGCGCTGAAATTAACCTGTATCCATAAAACATCCCCCTGTATCAGTGTTTTGCAAAATATCAAATTTATTTTTGTACGTTCGTCAGATCGCAACAAAACTTGTGCCATTGGACTCGCAGTGTCTGACTTGTCATGTGCCCAAATTTGCTCGATTCTGAGTCAGTCAACGAATCTCCGTTTCGAGGGTCCCACGATTCGTATTGACGAGCGAATTTGTGATCGGCTCACCAGAATCCAAAACTGGACATACCGTTGAGTCCGTATCATTGTTTAGGATTTGTTTGACCTATAATTTTTTTTATTTAGAGACATTTATCCTTGTCACATTTTTTGATGCGAAGTGGCCTACATGTGAATCCCGTTTTGATCCAAAATTATCGTTTTGCCCTTGTGTCCAAATTGGACGAAAGTGTATTATTTTCTAATTATCTCGCTGATTCTGGAGACATTGATGATGTTCATTTCAGCATCCGGAGACATTTATTCAGAGTCCCTACTTTCTAGTTTCTTGTGCTTGTCGTCTGGACGTCTATACTACACTGATTGCTTGTCAGGCAAGCATACCTTGCCACTACCACTGTTTATTTACATTCATATCTGCATATTTTATTTTTGTTATTTATTTTCTTATTTATGTTTATTATTAAACTGCGTATCTAAGAAAACTTGGGGGCAACGACGGATGGCGTCGTCTTTTGTGCCTTATTTTATTTGTTATGCATATTGACCTAGTTTTAAGAGACCACCCAATAATTTTGATGCATCTTTATATTTCATATGGCCCTGACACATGTGTTACACGAGTTGTGAGTCTCATGTAGATCACTGTCACGCCCCAGTCCCAAAATATCGAGGGACTAGATACGTGGCAATGGCCAGCAGCACGCACCGATGGACAAACCCAATTTAATGGATCCATCGGGGCATACTTAAGCTGTATTACAATGTTCAGGGTTTACTAATCTCATCCACAGAACAGCATAATATATGAACTAAATAGCAAACTGAAATAATGCTGAAAGTAAAGATACTATCTAATATCCAGCAAGAAATAATGTTAAGTCGGGTGGAGACAAATCCACTACCGATAAACAAGAGAATAAAAACAAGAAAATATAACTAAAACATGCTAGAAAGTAATTAAGTATAAGCAGGGCCATCAACTGCTATCGTACCCTCGTCTGGTGTCGATCCGTAAGCTGCGGGAACTCCTCGTCTGCTAAATCTGGAGAACAAAACCAGGTCCTCAGGGGACATAGCAAGATACAAAAGAATACGAGCCAAAATACAGTAAATGAACATGCAAGTTAGAGAAGAAAGTAAATAAGACACGAGAAATTACTACATCTAAGACGTTGGCATGCCAATGATGTTATCAAACATGACTACAAGAAATTGGGGTAACCGCATCTCAATGGGAGATCACGATCCTATAGAAAGTAGTCCAATGGGGACTCCTAATCTATAGTATAGCTCTTTCGCAGCCCAACGGGAGCTCACGAATGAGGTGGTCAAATGAAAAAGTCTCTATTGCAGCACCATGGGTACTCACAATCGAGAATGCTCAAGTGTAGTCAATGCCCAATAACAATCATCAAGAACTAAGAAATTAGTCAAGTCAACTCAATGAACACAGAGTAAACATATATCATCACAATATGTCTATGAAACAAATAGTGGTCTCAAGAGAAGAGCAATAATGTACATGCACACAAATCGAGAAAATATGACTAGATCAGCAGGAATAAAACAATATGGAAAACGCATCAAGAACTATATATGACAAGAAAGTAACAACTGAAAAGGGAAGCCTGCAAATATTGTACAAGTATCTTGTACGACAATGAGATAAGTAGCAAAACTGCAAGATTTGGCAAGGTATACTTGCCTAGGTTCTGTCTCCAATTGTAGCTCTGTCTTCAGTGGGAATTGCAGGCAGTACTCTGGTTGCTGAAATAGATATCACCATCAGATCCAGAAAATATTAATCAGCTAGAAACGCCTGTCCTTGAGTCCAATTTGGAGACAAGGGCAAAAATGACATTTTCGGGGCAAGGCGGGGTCAACATGTGGGCCGCTTTGCACCGAAAAACGAGCCAGGGTCAAAGGTCTCCAAAACAGTCCAATTTAGTGTCAACAGGTCAGGAACGATGATATGAACCCAACGGAACTTCTAGAATTGGATTTCGATGAGCCGTTCTCAAAATCGCACGTCGAGTGGAGCCTATGGGGCCCACGACACACGATTTTGTCAACGTTCTCAGAATCGAACCAAACTTGGCTCACAGGACCAGCGTATAGCTATGAGTCCGATGGCGCAAGTTTCGCTCGATCCGACGTGTGTACACTAAGTTACAGCGAGAACCAGAAAAGTCGGATACGGGGCGACGTCCGCGGATACGCACTGATTCCGGTGTGCACGCACATCCGAATCAGCTTCTGCAAAATCCCGCACGTCCGTATCAACGACGCGCACGTATCTGTGAAGACCGCGCGTGACCAAGTCGTCCCGTTTGGCGGGGCGCACTCAGTTCCGGGGTGGAACAGGGCGTTGGTTTTCCTGTTTTTGGATCGCGGTTCACGATCCCCACAGGACGCGATACACCGAGCGGGTTGCACGGGCACCGAGGGGGTCACGCAGGGTCCGCGATGCAACTGACGAAAATGAAAACGGGTAAACGAGCAGGGAGATACGCGTACCTGAACAGGACCTGAAAACTGAGAATTTTGTGTCCGCGTTGTGTCGACACGAGCTGTGTCCTGACCGTGTCCGACACGTGTCAGGGTACTGTGTCTGACCACAGAAGCTAGGGTTCAGGTCGGCGGAGGTCGGCGAGGTCCAGGGTGGCCGGGCGGCTCTGGCCGAAGGCGGTGGTCGTCGGCAGCGGCTCGGGTCTCCGGCGAGGTCGACTGGGACGGAGTGGCAGCGGGGAGGAGATGGGGCTTGGGTGTGGTGGAGCTGCGGCGAGGCTTGGCGTGGGCGAGGGCCTGAGCGAAGGAGGGCGCTGGCTAGGGTGGGGCACAACGGCGTCGAGAGCCGAAGGCGGGAGGCGGAGAGAGGGGTTCAGGTCGCCGGAGAAGACGACCGGCGGAGGGGAGAAGCGACGGGGAAAAATGGGGTTCTTATAGGCTGAAGGCGGCAGATAGAGCGGCGGCCGGTTGCGGCGGCGGGGAGCTGAGCGTCGAGCGTTGCTGGGAGGCCAATCGGCGCGGGGAGGCGGTCAGCCGGCTGTTACGCCGCCGAAGGAACCGAAGGGTCGGGCTGAACGGTTTGGGGGAGATGAGTCTAACGGGTCGGGTTTCAACGGGTTGAGTCGAACTGCGGATCCGGCCCGACCCAATAATGAATGCGGGTCGGGTTAGCGGGTTAATGGGTCGGGTCTGGGTTAGACCGGATCCGACCCGCTAAGAATTGGTTTAATTAAACCGGTTCAGAATTGGGTTTGGTTTAGTTTATTTTAAATAAACCCGGTTTATTTTAGTTTAATTAATTAATTAGTTTTTAGGGCTTTTAAAATGCTTCCGGGGTCCAATAAATTCCCGAAAAATTATCCTATATCTAGTTTTTCATTTTAAACCATAAAATATTATTTTTATAATATTTTAGTATTATTTATTATCATTTAAAAAATCCTTCAAAATTAAAATACCTTAGTTTTAATTGCTAAAAATTACAGAAAAATTCCAGAAAATTGTAAAATGTCCAAATTATAATTTTTTTTGAAAATCAGGGGGATTACAATCTACCCCCCTTAAGAGGATTGTGTCCTCGCAATCAAAGAATAACCGGTCAACAGAGATGACACGGTTACAACCATTGTTCGAAGCACATCAAAATCAAGAAATTTCAAGGTTGAGAGTAACACCTAGGAAATTTTTTTTTTCCTAAGCATTAAATGTTATAAAATTTCTCAAATATAGAAAATCTAGAAAATTACAGTTTTTAGAAAAGCAGGTTATTCTTTTTAAAGCATATTAGATTAACAGCACAATTTCTAGGTGATCACTAGGTTAACTATTATTAACAAGTTAAAATTATCTAGTTAAGGCCAGGGTCACGAACCAATGGGCACGATCTAGAAATAGAAAACTACAAGAACTTACGCGCATTAGCTACTCCACGATTCTGCGCGTTCTCCAAGGTCATCGTCAGGGCTTATTCGCGTCCTTGCCGTCGATTCCTCTGTTGTTGCTGAGCCTGCTGGAAGAGCAGTGCCTGGGGTATCAAAGGTGGCCTCGGCTGATACCCTCCTGGAGCTAGTGGTAGGACTTCTTCAACTTTCGTTTGCGGTGATCCCAATGCTGGATAGGCTGGCCTCGGTACTGGTAACGCTTGTTGGTTAACCTTTGGTGCTCTTTCTCGATGCTCTGGGCATTCCCTTAATAAATGCTGACTGGATCCGCAAGCTAAACATAATCTCTTTTTGCGTCTACACTGGTCCTCAATATGGCCTCGTCTGTGACAATATGGACAGACAGGTAGTACTTGCGAAGATGCTTCTGGTGGCTGGTGCACGTGAAGTCTCTTTGCAACTTCTTCTTAAGCTCCGGCTGGTGCTGTTGTGGATGACCTCTTCAGACTGGTTTCTCTCCTGATGACGCGCTCCATGCGTCGTGCTGCAGCAAGGACGTCAGAGTAAGATGTAGGAGCAACGGATCCAATTAGTTTCTGTAGCTCAATGTTTAGTCCATCGAAGAACTTCTCAGCCTTTTCTTCTTCTGTCTGAATCAAAGTAGGAGCAAAACGACTCAGACGAATGAACTCCGCGTTGTACTCTTCCACTGTCAAATTGTCCTGAGTGAGGCGATTGAACTTGTCCCAAAGTTCTGATCGAGCAATGGCTGGAATGTACATCTCCAGAAAGAGTATAGAGAACTCTTCCCAAGTGACTCGGTCTGGTCCAAGTCGTGTCTCTTCAGATAGCCACCAGTGATGAGCATTGTCCGTCAACTGCATTCTGACGGCAGTCATCCAACGCTCCCTTGGAAGTTCAGCTGCTTCTAATTGATGTTGTGTGTTGGTGAGCCATTCATGAACTTCTGTGGGCTCCTCTTTTCCTGAGAAGGTACGGGGCTTCAGCTGGCGGAAATCGGTGATAGAGCCCGTCGTTGGTCGTCGTGCCTGCTCTAGTACGGTTACTAGGCTGCGACTCCAAGCCTCTTGTTGAGCTTGCATTATTGCATATATCATTTGAAACATCTGCTGCCCGTTCATGACCTGCCCTGGTGGAATTACGGGCATTTGCGTCGATGGTGGAATGTCATCTTGCTGATTCGCTTGACTATGCTGTTGAGCGGATTGACCTTCTTCTACTGGTGTTACTTCCTCTTCATTGGTTACCAAAGCATCCCGTGGTGATATTGCAGGAGTCTCGTCATTTACTCGAAGATCCATTTCTCTGCATCCAAAATAAACAATAAGAGGCGCACAAGAATCAAGGCAGGATGCAGGTCAAGAAATTGATTTAAATCCGATATAGATATCAAGAACATTTTCAAGCAAGTGGATGAGATCCTAAAAACTTATCCTATTCTTATTGCAGGCCTGTTCGGTCCCTAAGTTGAAACCGAACAATTTAGTCGTTGACCTGCATGGGCCACCACAAAAACCATGTCACGCCCCAGTCCCAAAATATCGAGGGACTAGACACGTGGCAATGGCCAGCAGCAAGCACCGATGGACAAACCCAATTTAATGGATCCATCGGGGCATACTTAAGCTGTATTACAATATTCAGGGTTTACTAATCTCGTCCACAGAACAGCATAATATATGAACTAAATAGCAAACTGGAATAATGCTGAAAGTAAAGATACTGTCTAATATCCAGCAAAAAATAATGTTAAGTCGGGTGGAGACAAATCTACTACCGATAAACAAGAGAATAAAAACAAGAAAATATAACTAAAACATGCTAGAAAATAATTAAGTATAAGCAGGGCCATCAACTGCTATCGTACCCTCGTCTGGTGTCGATCCGTAAGCTGCGGAAACTCCTCGTCTGCTAAATCTGGAGAACAAAACCAGGTCCTCAGGGGACATAGCAAGATACAAAAGAATACGATCCAAAATACAGTAAATGAACATGCAAGTTAGAGAAGAAAGTAAATAAGACACGAGAAATCACTACATCTAAGACGTTGGCATGCCAATGATGTTATCAAACATGACTACAAGAAATCGGGGTAACCGCATCTCAATGGGAGATCACGATCCTATAGAAAATAGTCCAATGGGGACTCCCAATCTATAGTATAGCTCTTTCGCAGCCCAACGGGAGCTCACGAATGAGGTGGTCAAATGAACAAGTCTCTATTGCAGCACCATGGGTACTCACAATCGAGAATGCTCAAGTGTAGTCAATGCCCAATAACAATCATCAAGAACTAAGAAATTAGTCAAGTCAACTCAATGAACACAGAGTAAACATATATCATCATAATATGTCTATGAAACAAATAGTGGTCTCAAGAGAAGAGCAATAATGTACATGCACACAAACCGAGAAAATATGACTAGATCAGCAGGAATAAAACAATATGAAAAACGCATCAAGAACTATATATGACAAGAAAGTAACAACTGAAAAGGGAAGCCTGCAAATATTGTACAAGTATCTTGTACGACAATGAGATAAGTAGCAAAACTGCAAGATTTGGCAAGGTATACTTGCCTGGGTTCTGTCTCCAATTGTAGCTCTGTCTTCAGTGAGAATTGCAGGCAGTACTCCGGTTGCTGAAATAGATATCACCATCAGATCCAAAAAATATTAATCAGCTAGAAACGCCTGTCCTTGAGTCCAATTTGGAGACAAGGACAAAAACGATATTTTCGGGGCAAGGCAGGGTCCACATGTGGGCCGCTTTGCACCGAAAAATGAGTCAGGGTCAAAGGTCTCCAAAATAGTCCAACTTAGTGTCAACAGGTCAGGAACGATGATATGAACCCAACGAAACTTCCAGAATTGGATTTCGATGAGCCGTTCTCAAAATTGCCCGTCGAGTGGAGCCTGTGGGGCCCACGACACACGATTTTGTCAACGTTCTCAGAATCGAATCAAACTTGGCTCACAGGACCAGCGTATAGCTACGAGTCCGATGGCTCAAGTTTTGTTTCGATCCGACTTGTGTACACTAAGTTACAGCGAGAACCAGAAAAGTCGGATACGGGACGATGTTCGCGGATACGCACTGATTCCGGTGTGCACGCACATCCGAATCAGCTTCTGCGAAATCTCGCACGTCCGTATCAACGACGCGCACGTATCTGTGAAGACCGCGCGCGACCAAGTCATCCCGTTTGGCGGGGCGCACTCAGTTCCGGGGTGGAATAGGGCGTTGGTTTTCCTGTTTTTGGATCGCGGTTCACGATCCCCACAGGACGCGATACACCGAGCGGGTTGCACGGGCACCGAGGAGGTCACGCAGGGTCCGTGATGCAACTGACGGAAATGAAAACGGATAAACGAGCAGGGAGATACGCGTACCTGAACAGGGCCTGAAAACTGAGAATTCTGTGTCCGCGTTGTGTCGACACGAGCTGTGTCCTGACCGTGTCCGACACATGTCAGGGTACTGTGTCTGACCACAGAAGCTAGGGTTCAGGTCGGCGGAGGTCGGCGAGGTCCAGGGTGACCGGGCGGCTCTGGCCGGAGGCGGTGGTCGTCGGCAGCGGCTCGGGTCTCCGGCGAGGTCGACTGGGACGGAGTGGCAGCGGGGAGGAGATGGGGCTTGGGTGTGCTGGAGCTGCGGCGAGGCTTGGCGTGGGCGAGGGCCTGAGCGAAGGAGGGCGCTGGCTAGGGTGGGGCACGGCGGCGTCGAGAGCCGAAGGCGGGAGGAGGAGAGAGGGGTTCAGGTCGCCGGAGAAGACGACCGGCGGAGGGGAGAAGCGTCGGGGGAAAAATGGGGTTCTTATAGGATGCAGGCGGCAGATGGAGCGGCGGCCGGTTGCGGCGGCGGGGAGCTGAGCGTCGGGCGTTGCTGGGAGGCCAATCGGCGCGAGGAGGCGGTCAGCCGGCGGTTACGCCGCCGGAGGAACCGAAGGGTCGGGCTGAACGGTTTGGGGGAGATGAGTCTAACGGATCGGGTTTCAACGGGTCGAGTCGAACTGCGGATCCGGCCCGACCCAATAATGAATGCGGGTCGGGTTAGCGGGTTAATGGGTCGGGTCTGGGTTAGACCCGGATCCGACCCGCTAAGAATTGGTTTAATTAAACCGGTTCAGAATTGGGTTTGGTTTGGTTTATTTTAAATAAACCCGGTTTATTTTAGTTTAATTAATTAATTAGATTTTAGGGCTTTTAAAATGCTTCCGGGGTCCAATAAATTTCCGGAAAATTACCCTATGTCTAGTTTTTTATTTTACACCATAAAATATTATTTTCATAATATTTTAGTATTATTTATTATCATTTAAAAAATTCTTCAAAATTAAAATACCTTAGTTTTAATTGCTAAAAATTACAAAAAAATTCCAGAAAATTGTAAAATGTCCAAATTATAATTTTTTTTGAAAATCAGGGGGATTACATCACGGATTTGCGTATTGACTGGTCATCGATACGTATTAGACATGCGATAGCGATAGAAAATAAATGCTAATAGAGATATGTTAGAAGACTTAGCAGTTACTAGAGGTATTTGCGTGTCATAGATATGGCACAACTAGTAACGTTGGGTGGGGAGAACAATAAGTAAGCGTATGTGACTCATTTATACTTTTCCTATTCAGGACATACGCTCTGCTGGAGACACGAGTCATGATGACCTTATATTTACTTGACGGCCTCTGACGTCCATGACGCTATGCACGTGGCCCCTGGATCTCCAAAAGAACTATGTCCATCTCATTATTTTAGCCATATAGTCCATACGCAAAAAAGTTTGTTCTTAAACTACATATCACATAGACGGTTATGTGACCACTTTTGGATATTTATTTTCAATAAATTGTGGCATGCTTTTATGTATCTTGTTACGTCCCTCTGAGGACCTGGTCCATTTCCAGGTTTAGACAATCATGACTATTCGCAGGAGCACGGATCAAGACTT
Source organism: Iris macrosiphon (assembly GCA_036927795.1). NCBI lineage: Eukaryota > Viridiplantae > Streptophyta > Magnoliopsida > Asparagales > Iridaceae > Iris > Iris macrosiphon. The sequence goes on along the minus strand of JAYESA010000012.1, from coordinate 10,448,313 downwards.
GTTACACCATTCTCTTTTGAGTAGGTCTTTCCTTCGAGCCTCTCTGATCACTAGATGATATACTTATTATGTTTTCTTTCATATTCTGGTTTGGTAGTGGATTTGTCTCCACCCGACTATTTAGTTTCTTTGGATATTTCAGGCGATCATTTTGATCTATTTGCTTAGTTTATTTATTGACTTGTGTTGTGGATGAAATTAATATCACCTGTGACTTGTGACAATATATATCACTTGTGAATTATTATTCATAATACAATGTACATATGTGTTATAATTTTCATATATTGGAGTTGCCATATACATACGGCTGACATGCTTACGTATTCCTAGCCCTACGTATTTTGGGACTGTGGCGTGACATGCTGATGGGCTACAGGTGCCGCATATGCCTCTGTTTGGTGGTCGTAAGGGACTCCTTCAACAGAATGCAGTTGCTACTGTAGCAGCATACTACTGACAGGCTATCACGCAGTCTCGTTTGGACTATGTTGTTGATAAGATCTCGGGGTGGTTTTCAACTCCATTGTATGCATGACTCGGTCAGCTGGACGCGTAATCTGCACTAACTATGTGAAGGTCTTTTTGGTTGCAACAGGGATATCTTGCAAGCTGAAAGCCGCACAACAGCTTGGTCGCATAACATCTTGGCCGCATATGTGCTCTCCTTTGGCCTTGGTCTTATGGACACTTCAGCCGTATGGCGTTGTGACCGCATGCAAGGTCTCGTTTGGCCTTGGTCGAATGGACACTTTAGTCGCATGATGACGAGGCCGCATAAGACCGTAGCCGCATATGAGGGGACACGTGGCATGGCACATTGACGAAGTTATTAATGCTCTGATGTGACTTTTTGTCTTTTTATGAGCCGCCGCCTCTCCCATGATTCTCGAAGCGCTCTGGGTGATGAGTGTTGTGTTAGAACTTCTGACAGGCATTGAATGTCGTGTAAGAGAATCTCATACAGGCCCTTACTTCGTGGTTGTTCAGGACGCATGGGGTCTTCTTATGCGGTCTCAAACTCCTTGGTTGTTTGGGCCGCATGGATGCTTTACAGTCTGGGCGAGGCCCTCGGTCGCATGTGCTTTCTGTGGCTCCTCTACGACCTGCTTTCACTTTGAGGGTGCATGGGCTCTATGCGGCCCGCATGGCTTTCAGATTTTCCATGCTTCTACACCCCAATAATTTACTTTTTCTCTCTCTCAATTTTTCTATATTTATTATAAAAAAATTAGGACTAAAGTATTCATGCTCAAGGATGTATTCTGACTATATTTCTGATCTTTTCAAACATCAAAAGAAGTTTTTAATAAAAATTACAAATTTCTATATCCATAAAAATAGCAAAAAATTTGTTCTATTTCATTTTCGTATACCAAACGAGGCCATAGTCTAACAGAAATGATTGATAGTCCGAAAAAAATGGACCGAAAATCAAACTGAAATACCACGTGTCAGGCTGTGATTGGCCGGAACAAAAAAGCTCTTGCCAACTGGAGCCTGCCACGTGGCAGCAATTTCTGTTGCGGGCCGATCTTCGGACTGTGTAGCATAATTGATAGTTTAATCCTTGATTTAGTAATAAATCAATGTGTTTGTTTTTTCCTATTTAAAGTGGCCTCCGTGTCCGACGTGGTCATTGTGTCAAAGTCATTCCACCTTAATGGACTCGGTCACACAAGTCAATAGAAACGTACCGAAACGTACCAAAGTCATTCTCACAATCCCTAAAATATCATATGACACGCTTGATTGAAAGATAAGATCATATTAGGGAGATATTTTCCAAGTCTTTTGCTCTCTCCTCTTAACACTTTTCCTTAGATTGGACTTTGTCCTCTTCTAGACTTTCTAGGTGCAACTAAGGAAAACACTACGTGTGGTTGACCACATCAAATATTTGTTAATATACTTAGCCATTTATTTTTATTTAAATTTTTTTTGAATTACGTGATATTTTTTTTATCTATTATCATAATGTACAAGACTCTTCTATTTTTTACAAAATTCGTCCAGTCATAACAGTCAACGACTTTGACTCAAATTTTTTGACGAAAATGTCCATTAATGTCTTCTCTACTATTCCCCTCCTCTCTCCTCTCCGTCATTGCCGCCTCGCCTCCCCACCCCCCCCCCCCCCCCCACCCCCCTAACACCGTCGCCCTCCCTCTCCACCCACCCTCACTGCCATCGTTGCTGCCCCCGCTACCACCGTCGCCCTCCCTCTCACCCCTCTCCTCCTCCCCCCACCCACCACCACCCCGCCACCGCTGCCGCCCCCCTCCCCCCCAACCCCGACACCCCCCCCCCTCCGCCACCGACCCCCTCCCTCCCTCCCCCCCATCGACCCCTCCCTCCTCCCTCCACCGCCATTGCTATTGCTGCAACTGTGCTGCTACCCGCGGGACGGAGAGGGGGGGGGGGGGGGGTCGGTTGCGTGGAGGGGGGTCGACGGCAGGGGAGGGAGGGCCGGGAGGGGGGTCGACGGCGGGAGATGATGCGGGTCGACGTCAAGGGAGGAAGGGGGAGTGGAGGCTGTGGCGGGGAGGGGGAGGGGAGCTGGGGCAGACGGCGGCGGCGGTGGCGGAGAGAAGGGAGAGGATGGAAGAGGAAGAAGACAATAGGGAAGAACATTTTCGTCAAAGCTGTTGATCGTTAATTCTGGACGAATTCCGTCAAATGTGAAAAAATATTCACATTATAGAAAATTGTAAAGTACACATTTAAATATAGTAAAAAAAAAATGGAGAGTAATTCAAATTTTTTCTTTTATTTTCGTATGTCTTGTTCTAATCTAAGCTTAATCTTAATTTAATGAGAGGATGTCGATGACTATTTAATTAGCATTATGTGACTTTGTAGAGAAGCAACCATCGGCCATTTGGCAGTGTCTTAGCGCGGCAATTTTGAAAATAACGTCTTATTGTTTTAAAATTCGGATCTAAAAATCGGATCGGAGATTCATCATATCAGAACACTGAATTAGGTTAAATTGGTTCAACCAGTAGTTTAATTCGAACTGAACCAGTTATATAGATTTACAATTTTATTTGAATATATTACACAATACACAACTATACATATACTACTTGCGCTAAAATTAGTCAATAATCATACATATGTACTAGCCGTCTAGCCTACTGGTTAAGACGTAGATCTTTCGTAGTGAAAATCACGGTATCGAATCCTACCCCCCTTCCGTGGGTGTCTAGACACGGAGGGTAGAACACATAAAGTACATATCAAAAAAAAAAAATCTAGAATTAAAAAAGTCAGATTCAAACTGGTTTAAAATTCAGCTAGATCAGACGGTTCGGTGGTCTAATCGACCGGGTCGACAAGGTTACATAAAAAGAAGTCGATTTTTTGAAGAAAAACAGTGGATCAATTTTAAATCAATCTGAAAAAAATTACTGGTTCACGGATTAACCGATTCAACCGATCAGTCCGATCTGGTCCGATTTTTAAAACACCGATCTCTACGAGATGATTAATGGGGGACGGCGTGTATAAAATATTGGACATTGTTTTAAGAGAATAGTAGTACAAATCCTAGTTTATGGAGACAAAACAATTCTAAAATAATTTTATATTACTTATATCTCTACTAAAACGAAGATATCGATAATAACGATTTAGTACTTGTGTCTCTAATGGATACGAGAAATAATGGAGGAATGGGTGAATGAATAATATTAGACATTATTTTAAGAGAAGAGTCATAAAAGTAGGTTGATAAGGTTGAACATATTTCTACAAAGCAAAAGAAATATTCATAATTTTTTTTTTAAAATATCCGACGTAACGTTCAAAAGCTTGTGCATGCTACATCGTCTTTTGGGTCCACTGTTCTTTAATTTCAATCATTTATAAATGGAAGGAATATTACGTCCCGTGGTTCGATCCACTGATCCTCCGCCACCCAGTCAGGGTGTTATGCTCCTCTCTGGTAACCACAAAGGTCACTCGAGTTCGACAAATGTTCATAACTAGTATTGTCCAAATGGTGCCTAAGGAATGTCATGGTCACCGTTTTGGTGGTTAATTTAATACCTGAGTTTTGTATTTTGGTTTAAAGGGTGTATGAATTATGTTCCGTTGGTGTTTTTCGATAGAAACCATTAAAAATGGACATGTGTGGGTCACGTGCTTTATTTTTCAGGATTATTTTTGTCCTGACCAGCCGCTGCGTCGGCTATGATTGATTGTATAGCCGTCATTTTATACTCGACAAAAAACTATTTGTTTATGTAGAATTTTATCGAACACCGATATTCTTCTGAAAATGATAGTCCAACAAAAAAAACTTGACAAAAGTAAACAAGATAATCCTGAAAAATAAGACACTTGATTCTTATACGTCCATTTATAACGATTTTTATCTAAAAGCACCAACGAAATCTAGTTCATGCACTCTTTAAACTAAAATACAAAACTTATATTTCAAATTAACACAAAAATTAATTCCAATCACCAAAACGACAACCGGAACATTTTTGAAGCACTATTTGGACAATTAACTCTCCAAACTAACCCATCAAAATGAAGTCAAGACATCCAATAAAAATGAAACAATACGTATGATATTTACATAAAGGCCAAGCACAAAATCGGTGAAATGTCCAAATATAAAAGACTTTTTAGAGTAAATTGTATAAATACCACTTGCACTATTGAGAGCGTGCATAGAAGAGAAGCTACTCGGACTTTCTTTTTGACAATTTACCACCCATACTTTACGATCCTTTCTCCACATTTCTGTCATAATCTGTCATAAAGACCATTTGCAGCTCAAATAATTTTTTTTATTTTGTGCTGTTGAAAAGGAAAAAACAGTCGATTCTAAGTGCTTCCCTACCTTTAGCTTGACTAGTGCTACTTTTTTTTTTTTTTTTTTTTTTTTTTTTTTTTTTTTTTTTTTCTGGTTCTTGATAAAAGCACTATAAAAATGACTCATGGCTAGTCTAGTATTGATGCTAGTATAGTTAAAAAAAAAATTTACTCAGGTTAGTCCAAATTTTACTAGGACTATCAATTCTTTTCACCTCCCTCCTTCTGCTCCTCCACCGTTCGCCGCCGCCCCCATGCGCAGCAGCGGTTCCGTCTTCCACCGCTCACCGTCGTCCCCGCGCGCAGCAGAAAAGAAAATGGCAAAAGCAACAGTAGCGGCTCCGTCCTCCACCGTTCGCCGCCGCCCCCGCGCGCGTCTCCTCCGCCTCCCGCCGTCGCCTCCTCCTCCTCCTCCTCCCCCTCCTGCTTCTCCGTCTCGTCTCCCGCTTCCAGCCTCCACGCAGCCCCGCCATCGTGTCGCCTCGCCTCGCGTAGCTCTCCCTTCCGGACAGTCAAAATTTGACAGTTCTACCAAATGGAAGGACTGTCAAAAGACAGTCCTAAAAATCAACATATATTTTTAGGACTGTCAAAATTTTGACAGTTCTGTTTATAAAAAAAAATCAATTGGAAGTGAACAGTCCGGTGAGTAATTTTTGGAAGTGGTAAACTTATAATTATCAATAGTAAAAATTTGGACTGTCCTGAGTCATTTTTTTAGTACTTTTATCAAAGTTTTTTTTTTTCCTTATTTTGGACGAATTGTTTTTTCTCCAATACTCTTATATTTTACATATACCTACGAAAAATGTTTCCAATGAGAAGGAAAATGAAGAAATCAGGTATATGTACGATAGAAGAGTGTTGGAGAAAAAAATAATCACCAGAAAACGAGCACCAGTCAAGCTAAGGGAGGAAAATACTTAAATTGACTCTTTGTCGCTTCAAACACTCCAAAAAAAAAATTAGTTATGCGATGTGACAAAAATATGAATGAATGTGATCAATTGGCACTACTCACGAAATCTAAGTGATAAATTGTCACTAAGGGTGCAACTCGAACTGGTTGGATCGGACTTGAGCTCAACATAAATTCAATCCGATGAATCATAAGCCTAGTCCGAGTGCGATCCGACCCTGGGTTCAACATATGTAGCCCAAGGCCAAGTCCGGAGGATCGGGTTGGGTCGGGTCCATCGGGTTTACTGGACTCTAATATGATATTTGAAATAATTTCAAACAAGAGTAATATTAAATACATAATCAAATAGCAATCAAGACAAAATATAAACTAGGCTAAATTGCAACTTGGTACCCTCAACTATGGACAATGTTCATCTTGACATCCTCAACTTTTATAGGTACAAACTTGATATCTTGAAAATAATTTGGACCAAAATGTCCCTTCCCTTCTCCTCCCCACTCTCTCCGGTTGCGTGTAGGGCGGACGCGGGTGGCTGGCGGGCGCGCAGGAGGGCTGCGCGCGCGGACGCGGGGAAGAGCCGGGATGTGCGGGGCCGAGCGGGAGCACGCGCGGGTTCAGAGAAGCACGGGGGCGTGCAGGGCCCAGCGGGGGCACCCGAGGCGGACTGCGACCGGGAGGGAGGGCGCGAGGCGGGATGCGCACGGGGCGGCGATGGGGCGCGTGCGGGGGTGAGCGGTGGCGCGTTGGGGCGCGAGGGGGGGGGGGGGGGGCGAGGTGGTTGGGGGGGTGGGGTGGACGTCGTCGGGCCGAGCCCGGGTAGGGGGGAGGAGATTGAGTATGATGCTTCTTGTGGTCTTTAATTTTTTAGTTAATTTAATTGGATTATATAGTTATCTTGCATATCCACATTTGTCCTATACTATAATAGTTTTTTTTTTATGTGGTCCGGCATTTCGTACGGAACTTTGCGTATACTTCGTTGCACGTCTTGTGGGTCCACTGTCCCCCTCAACTCCCACCATTAATAAATGGAAGGAATAATACGCCTCCATGGCTCGATCCATTGATCTTCCGCCACCTAACCGAGATCTTATACCTCTCTTCGGTAAACACAATGGTCACTCGAGTTCGATTTCTATATTATGAATTATTGATACTTCAACAATAGTCCTTGGTATTGAATACTTATCTCGTATTTGTACTCTTATATATTGTTAAACTTTGGCTACATCTACAATTCCAGCATTGAATACTTACTTGATATGTCCCCACAAGGCACAATACAATGTCTAATATATATAGTTCCCAAAATATTAATATATCGACCTGACTGATGTTGAACATTATAACGAAACATTGGAAAATACATATTAATTATATGCATTTTGGGAGAGAAAGAAACCTTGGCCTTGAGAGCATTAAAATGTCTGGAAGAACTTAATCTCATACATGTCATAATAGGCATGATGTAATAAATAGCAAGTGATGGAAAGTGGAGAGAAAACAAATAATTGCATATAATCTTCAAACCAGGGTTTTAAAAAGCTGACCGAATATTGATCTGGACAAGACACTGGATCGGGTCAAACCGGTTCAACCAGTAGATTAATCTAAGTAGCCCCAAGTTCAATTCCTTCTGGACACTAATTTTTACAAAAAAAATATTATTTGCAATCAGTTTTTGAAAAAATAGTAGGTCAACACCGATCCGATCCGAATAAACTATCGGTTTACGAATCAACCGGTTGAACCGGTCAGTTCGATCCGAATTTTAAGACACTGCTTCAAACTTTGGGCTCATTTACTTGTTCCTAGGTGGGATAGACATTTGAACACAAATTGACATACTTGAGTGATGAAGAGATGGTGAAAGTTTTGTTATGGCAAGATCAATCTCCTTGATTCATATTGACCGAGTTTTATTTAGTCCTTGCTTCCGAGAAATTATTAGGTGGTCTGTGCTCACCACCTGACTATGGTGAATGGTGAGTCCGACCACTAATTTCTTGACACTTGACATAACATAGGACATTAAAAAATTGTAAAATATATACAAAATTCACTTGGCATAAATTTTTTTTTTTCCAAAAACATTAAAAAAAATGACCTAGAAAGTAGAAAAAGCGTAGTAACATAGCTGATTATGCAAATTAGTGGCTGGACTCGCCTTTCACCATAACCAGTTGGTAAGTCTGAACCACCCAATAATTTTTTCTTCCACACCCCAAAGGATAAGTCAACTTTATCCTGACTTAATAAGATAATCCCACTCCCTCTCTATCTCTATCTCTATCTCTATCTCCATCTCCATTTTCATTTCCTTTGGTTTGTCAACTTCCACCACTTGAATCCATCTCCATCTCCATTTTCTTTGGTTTGTCAACTTCCACCACTTGAATAAAATTATTAGAAATTGACTTAGTATGACACTCCAATGTAATCTCAAACTCCAATTAATTTCAGAAAGGACAACTTTCACTATTTTTAGTACTATTTCTATTATCGTTTACTTGATTTACTACGATGCAAAGAAAAAAAAAAATGGACGTATGCCAATTTTATCGAGAAGAGGAATTACAAGAAAAACTATATCATATATGAGAACGATTTTATATTTATAAGAATAATGTCCGCAATGTAAACATAGTCACATAATTTGGCGAATACAAGAAAAACTATAATCATTTCCGAGAATGATTCATAACACATTATTAACTAATCAAACGCAAAATGATTCACAACACATTATTAACCATTCAAACGCAAAATAAATAGCAAGTGATGGAAGTGGAAAGAAAACAAAGAAAAACTTGTGCACAACTTGTAGCTCATGACAGGATGAGTACCAACATAGGCCCAGCTTGCACATGAAATGATTCTATATTGTTAATGGCCAATGAAATGGTCCACTATAACTAGCCAAGTCATGGTCACAATGTTCTTCCTTGATCAAGATTTTATTAGGGGAAGAGACCATAGTTTAGTGATGAATGATTTGAGTCTCCTCATGATTTTTATTGGAATATCAAACTAAACTGATTCACAATCATACTCCTTCAAGGCTCCATATATATATATATATATATATATATATATATATATATATAATGATTCGTAACCGCATGCTTGCTACGAACGAAATAGACGTATCTTTGAGGGCCTTGCCACTAGTAGATATGTTGTACAAAGAAACTGATATAGATATCCTTGATCTCGGATGATTTCTTTTGTGCTCTTGGTGAGATTATAGTTTTTATAATTTTCTTGTTCTATCAATATTATTTACCATCTTCCAATATATATATATATATATATATATATATATATATATATATATATATATATATATATAGGCATGTGCAAATTCCCGGAACATCACTCGACAGAACACGTCAAAATATTGATCATTTGTTGGAACAGGTAGGGACGCTAGACGGGGTGCTAGTGGAAAAGCCGAAGCGGAATATGTTTTAGCAAGATCTACGAAACCCACAAAGTATATATATATATATATATATATATATATATATATATATATATATATATATATATATATAAAGTGACTAAGGTGAGAGTCATCCCTCCGAGAGATCTTTGGTTCGAAAGTATTTGGGGAAGCACTTTAATTTTCAAGTGGTAGAAAATTAAAGTGAGCTGGATGAGAGTTGCGAGCTGGATACGGGTCGAAAGTGGGCCAAACGGACCGGGTTGTTGGCCTACGGACCGAGTTTGTAGGCCTTCAGACTGAGTTATGAGCAATTCGTTGGCCATTTGTAATATAATTATCGAGATTGTTGGCATTCGGACTGGGTTGTGGCATTCTGATCGAGTTTCGAACTCGGAGTGAATTTTATATATATCCACCATGGTCATTGAGTTATTTTGTTAAGAGTATTAAGAGTAGGTTAGGGTTAGGGTTAGGGCTAAGAAGCAAAGGGTTAGGGCTAAGAGGCAAAGGATAATTTGGCTTAGGATTCATGTTGTGATTATTGTCTGGTCAATTTTGATATTGGGTCAGAGATCAGGTGATACCTTTTGTATGAGCCTAATTTGATGAGGAGGTTAAGAATATGATTACGTACTCTCTTTAAAGTTGGTTCATAAGTTACTTTTGTAAGTTGCTACCATGAGTTGCCGACTAAACCTCTTTTTTTAACCATGCAAAAAAGCTGTAAAAACAATAAGAAAAATAAATTCACATGTTTTCAATGATAAAATTATTATTATTATATTGAGATGTCTGATGATATGTAGAAGATTTTGTGCACGATACGTTGTATGTCATTTGGACCCACTGTCCCACACCTGAACATAATAAAATTATTGAAATTGTCGAACTATACATGTATTAATAAAAAGATAACGTCTAATACGAAGTTAAATGCTATTTTAAGATAAAGCAAAATCTTTCTTGTGGCACATGAAGAAGAGCAAACCTCTCATTCTCAATCGACGAAGCCTCACTCATAACTCATTTATAGCTAATTTAGCTGCATTCTCTCCCCTCTCTCAATCGGCGAAGCCTCACTCATACATAACTCATTTATACCTATTTTTACAAAGAAAAAAGCAGCTTTCACAAGCTGTATCAAAGTCCAATTTAAATTTGACTCCCCAAGAAAAAAAAAGCATGCCAATTTTACTTTTAATAGGAGGAAGTGAATTAGGCACATGACAACAGGAATACAAAATTGTCAACTAGAATGTCAAAATCATTAAGAACACCACCAATTCTTCACCTTTTATTTTTTTGGGTGACATGTCTTTTGATTCTCTCCATCCATCTGTACCAGTAATAACACCAAAGATTATGGCAACTTCTAAGAATATTTCTACTGACAGTTATGGGGAAATAATTTGACAGGTGTTGCTTAGAACCTCCCCTCATGCTGCAAAGTCTCCATGGAATATGCCAACATGAGCAAACAAATGGTTGTTCTTGTTCATGATTGATATTCCATTGCTGATATATATACCTTGATTCATTACATAAAGGGGCCGAGTTAACCTAATGGCACCCCAACTATAGCGTTACGATTTTTATTTTTTTTGTACCTTAACTTTTCATTGTTGACATCCCAGTTTCATAAATGGTTCCCGAGACAACATTCAAAAGCATGTCTTGTAGTACAAAAGCACAATTTACATACTCGTATTACCAGATATTCTCTTAAAGCAGTTTCGATGTACTTCAAAATTGACGATACGATATGTGCTTCAAAAGAGTAATTTATGAAGTTTGGGTGCCAAAATTGAACAGTAAAAAAAATTAATGTGCTAAAAATGTCCGAGCACTATAGTTGGGATACCATTAGGATAATTTAGCCGGGGAACCACATAGATGAGATTAGTAGCTAAACGCATAAATTTCTGAACATTTGTTAGGAGATAAAGCAAACCAAGTGACCAGAGACACAGAATGTTTCTTCTCTTCTGAATATAAATATATATGAGCTTGGTAAGATGTAGAGTTTATGCATGTTTAATATCTTAAGATGTCTCAGAACAACCTTTAAACACAAACTTTTGGTTACAGTGGTTAACTAACTATAGCTACTAGCCAAATTGCTGCAAAAAAATATCAGGCAAGAGACTCGATACCTTACTTGCATACCGGAAAGAACTGAAGGTTCAGAATGCAGCTCCAGTTGTTACCACAAGATCAGGGATCAAATGTGATACCTGAAACAAAGAAGCCAGAGAGATATGGTGTTGATAAGATGTAGACATGTATGGGCTACATGTTCTAACAAGCATGAGATCCAGGCAAAAGGAAAATTGTTCAAGAGATAAAATTTATTCCGAAATAATTAAATTAGGAGATCAAGGAAACGAAGAAGTACTGAATTTGGTGTACAATCTGTGTGCTACATCCTCAAGATTGGTACAGAAATATGATTGCAAACAAACAATGGTCCATTTAAAAGTATCAGAACTAGGAGACCTAGCAGGGGGCTCAACTCCTTTTCTTATAACAAGAAAAGAACCAAATGTTCATTACTTAGGTAACTCCTATATCTTAACATGCATAATATAGAAAGAGCAATAGAATCTAGACTGAAAAAACACACTAAGTGAGCATGTCTACAAAGTGAACTAGAAGAGAAGCGATAATTTTTAACTTCCCCTTCGAGTTACCTACACATTACTTACAACAGAGGAACTAAAGAACAAAGTATCAAAGAGAAACTCTTCAAGGTCATTACAGTGACTTCAGTGAAAGTTTGATTCAGTTCAGAAAACACGCTCATAAATCATGCAACTTGTTTCAGATTGATACCTAGTTCGTCCAATAGGTCAAATTACGACTTCGAATGAAGGCCAGACTGAGGAGGAGACATGTGTCCCTGCGACCGGTTAATGCAGGAGAGATTCTGAAACTACTTTGCGTATGACTTGCATGTCTTTTTCCATTGTTCTCCTTGGTTCAAACATGTCCATGGCTCCATGCTGCAGTGATACTCCTGTGATCGAAATTGTTACCTACACCAATGTAAGATGTGTTATGGAAGTTTGGAAAAATCCGGAAAAGTCTTTCAAGACAGGACCACAAAAGTGGTGAAAATAGACGGCGGTGAAAACCACTAATAGCAAAAGTTGTGAAGCTGCTGAAAAAGAGAGAGCAACCAAGTTGCTAAAGACAGATCCGAGCTCTAAATTATACCAGTGAAAACTGTTGAAAAATGCTACTCAAAATAGGCATTCGTCTACCTACATTTAGCAGTAAAAAGCACTAATAGCAAGTTGTGAAGTCTGGAATGAAGTTTCTGACATTATTCATGGCTCTACTCAAAAAGTATGCATTCATCTACATGCTCAAATCTAAAGATGAAGTGCTCGAGAAGTTCAAAGACTTAAAGGCAGAGGCTGAACGACAAATGGGTCAACAAACCCAAAAGGCTCAAGAGTGATCGAGGAGGAGAATATCGCTCTCATGAATTAACTTCATTCTGTAAAGAACATGGAATAGTCAACGAGACTACTGCTCCATACTTTCCGCAATCGAATGGAGTTGCTGAAAAGAAGAACTGTACAGACAGAGATGATGAACTCTGTGCTTTTAACGGTAGGACTTTTGAAATGCTTATGGGGAGAAGATGCTTTGATGGCCACCTTTATCGTCAACATAGTGCCTTTCGCACATCGAAGTTAACTCCTCATGAACTCTGATTCAAAGTCAGACCCAAATTTAAATGTTATTCGAGTGTGGGGGTGTGACATATGTCGAGTTTTCTAATATCAAGATTCAGAAGTTGGACACAAGGACCACCAAGATGATCTTCCTAGGCTACACTGAGAAGAGTGATGCTTGAAGTTTCCTTGATCTAGAAACAAACCAGATTATCGAGTCTCGAGATATCGAGTTCTTCGAGGATAAGTTTGCTAGAGACAAAAAAGTAATGCTTGCGAAATTATCAGAGAACTTAGTAAATGAAAAGGGAGAAAGTGCTCATAATCCTTCTGAAAATATCAAAGTGGCTGAACCCTGAAGGAAACAATTGCACTTAAGAATTCCATTACAAAACCAGAACTCATTGAGCCTCATACAAAGCGAGTAAGGAAGCTGAAGGTCTTCGGAGATGACTTAAATTATCTGGCACGTGGAAGCAGATCTATTTACCTTTGATGAAACGATGAAGGCCAGAGATGTTATTTTCTGTAAGGAGGCAGTCAATGATGGGTTGACTCCATAACATCCGATAACACTTGGTTGTTGGCCGATCTACTTAAAAGATACAAAACCCATTTGATGCAAATTGATCTTCAAGAAGAAAATTAGAGCTGATGGAAATATAGACAAGTTCAAGGCCAGTCTTGTGGCGAAAGGGTTTTCTCAGAAACATGGAATTGACTACTTCGACACATATGTACCGGTTGCTTATATGACAACTATTCAAATGTTTATCGCCCTTTTTGCAATTCATAAAATATTGATTCACCAAATTGATGTGAAAACATCATTCCTGAATGGAGATATAACTGAAGAAATATACATGAAGCAACTAGAAGGATTTGTCATTAAGGGACTTGAAGACAAGATGTGCAAACTAGTAAAATATCTCTATAGTTTGAAGCAAACTCTCAATATGCGGCACGAGAAATTTGATAAGGTCATCAGATCTAACGGATACGGATACAAAGTCAGCGAGACTGGCAAGTGTGTCTACACTAAGTTCGACGATAGGAGAGGTATAATTGTTTATCTTTATATAGATGATATGCTAATCATCAGCACATATCTAGATAGTATCTCAAAGACCAAGAAGTTTCTATCATCCAAATTCACTATGAAAGATTTGAGAGATGTTGATACGATCCTTGGGATAAAAATCATGTGAACGGAAGCAGGACTTTTCACAAGCCCACTACATCGAGAAGATGCTCACATGTTATTGATATCATGATCTTTATAAAATCGATACTTCATATAAGTGTGACAAAAAGCCTACATCGAGAAGATGCTCACATGTTATTGATATCATGATCTTTATAAAATCGATACTTCATATAAGTGTGACAAAAAGCGGAAGCCAAACTCAGGGAAGACTATCATGGAGATGAACTATTCACGCTTCAATGGAAGCCTAATGTATGTAATGAGTTGTACTGTACCTGATATAACGTTTGTTGTGGGAATGCTAAGTCGGTTCATTAGCAATCTGTATGTAGAACACTAGAAAGTTGTGAAGAGAATCATAAGATATCTAAAAAGGACTCAGAAATTTGTACTACAGTACAAAGGCTATTCGACTGTGGTAGAAGTCTTTTGTGACGCAAGTTGATGTCCACATAATGAGAGCGAAAGGTGCAGTGGAGGATTTATCTTCTCTATGGATGGAGTTGCTATATCGTAGAAGTCCAAGAAGGAGACACTTCTCTCTCACTCGTCGATGTAGTGTAATTTATTTGCCTTGCCAGCACCAGCAACAGCAGAAGAGTTATAATGACTTCAGGAACTCATGTATAATCTCTCTTCGATGGGTGTGCATATTCTGGCTATTTCGATCTACTACGACAACCAACTGCAGTGGAATTGAATGCACTTTTCAATAGAAAAAAGGAGGAATGTGAGACTGCGACATCACTGAATAAGCACATCACATATCGACTAATTGCAGTAATGATGTTATGAGCCAAGGAGAATCTGACGAATCATTTCACCAAGGACCTCAAGCGTCAGTTTGTCGAGGACACGACAACGAAAATAGACTTAAGGAGATATGATGTAATGTCTATGATATTCTACTATAAAATGTTTTGCTATTAGTTCAAAGAAAAATCCACTAGGTATTTTATTTTTGGCTAAAGAAGATTCATGGACTATGATACAACTAATTTTGATGTTGATCCACTTTGACTAATGGGATGAGACCTATAGCCTTTGTAGCCTACTTTGTGCTATATAAAAGAGCAAGTCCTACGAGGAGGTTGGTTTCAAGCCTTAATGAGTTCTTTAGCTTTTCAAATGCTCTTTGTGCTTGACAAGTACTAGTAGTGTGACAACTACAAGAAGTTTTGACCTCTGGGATCATGGATCCATGTCATTGTGGATGACACCACAAAGAGATGTAGAATAACACTACAAGAGGCTAGGACCTAATGCTATAGTGGAATGACACCACATGAGGTAGTGAGACCTCTGGTTCAGCCCACGTCATGGCGGCGTAGCACCGCAAAGAGGCACTCATGCTGAGAGATTAAATTCTCAAGAAAAAGAACTCATATTTGTGTATAAACAGAGATTAAGGTCATCTCTTGCGGGTAATTAGTAAGGCCATATGGATCATACATCGAAACCAGGTAATCATATGTCCTTTAAACATGTACAAGATGCATAATTGTTGTATAGGTGTGAGTTGGGAGAATTGTAGCTATTATATTGAATTCAAGGTTCAATCCAATCTATATCTTACCATAGATATACCCTATTCAGAAAGTTTCAAGTCGTGACATCTATCCTAATAGACGATATATAGTTATTGTGTGGAACACTCAATCTCATATTGAAATATACACGAAATTATTAGGGTTAGTCCATAACCAGGTCCCACTCATTCCATTTTAAGACAAACCCCATGTGTGTATTGCAATATTTTATCTATCACTTATTGTATGATACACATATGGTGTGTTAGCCCAAGTGGCAAGTATAGTCGGGTTTTTGCAACTGGGCAAGGAAGGACTCATGCTTTCAACATTTGTTTTTATCCCCCATTTCTTGGATTTATCCCTTCGACCCTAGGTCCCAAAGGGGCCGAAGCTCGGACGAAGGGCACAAAGTGTTTTGATGGTGCACTTTGCACTTCGCGAGTAGCCTCGCATGGCACCGCACGGGTAGCCTAGCAGCTTGCCTCGCATTGGCACTGCACAGGCAGCCTCGCAAGGGCACCACACAGATAGCCTAGCGGACAACCTAGCAAGTGTGTCGTGCGGCTAGCTTCGCAGGTAGCCTCGGAGGTAGCCACGATGGTAGCCATGAGCTAGCCTCGCGGTTAGCCAAGGATGCTGAATCTCAATAAGTGGATGTTACACCCATTGGATCTATTCAATTCGAGATTTACTCCTGATTGAATGTTCCACTATTACAAGTCTTTTTAGATTCGTAACAGCGGGTTGTTTAGTTATTAACTGACCAAGTGACTCTTCTCCTATATAAAATGAACACCAACACTTGATAGTTTTAAACTAAGAGAAAAAGAAGAAGGACTAGACTTTTGCCTCAGCGTCTTGCGAGTTCCGATAAGGAAAGTGATAGAAAGGGGCATTCCAAAAATCGAATACTAAGCCGGTGCAATTAAAATGAAAACTTGTTGGTTATTGAAAGCGAATCGACTATGAGAATGTCAAATCTTGCTTTGAGTAACGGTAGTTCTAATCCCCAGCATGTTATTCTGCAACTATTAGCCACAGATTTCTATAGTGGAATATGCTCATTCTATAGCGGTTCATAGTTCATACTGCTTTTACTAGAAACATTTTGTATAGCGGTTTACAATGCTTCCAAACTTTTTAGCAGTTTTTCCTGTTATAACTTCTATATCGGTTAAACTGGTAATTTGTATGAGAATTCAACAATAAATACGTTGGGTATGTTACATGTATATTCAATATTTGTCATCTTTAGGTCATTCTAAATACAAGCTAGTAATGTCCAAGGATCATGAACTAAGCAGATTCTAGAAGCTAAAAATGTTATACCACTGGCAGGAAATACAGCCATTCGTTGCACATTTCCAATATCCTATTCGGTATATATATATATATATATATATATATATATATATATTATTATTATTATTATTATTTTTGCTGTCAAGATAATCTTGAAGCCAGTGTATATGAATAGACCTCTTCCTTGCTGTCATTTTGAAATGTCATTATGTGAAAAGAATGACTATGAAAGAAATGAAGACCCGTAGGAAAAATGACTTGGAATGTCGACTCTCTTTAGGAAAAAAGTGAAGTATGAGCATGAAGACTGAAAAGTACACTCTTTTGTTGGGAAGAAGGATAGCTAAGCATTTTGTTGTCTAACCATTCAATTTCCTCCTGCCCAACAAAGTATAACCAAGCTGATGATATACTTGTATAAACCTATATTTCCGTTTTTCTTTCCAAGAGAGACGAAATACTGTATCTATATACAAACAGAAGTTGAAAAAACTCAGCACTTCACATTTCTATTCACATCCATAGAGCGAAGAGTCACGAATAAAGAACCTTTGACTTACTTAGGAAGTTTGGGCAAACCTGTCTGCAAAGGCACCTCTCACAAACCTATCTCACACTCAGATAATTGAGAAGGCCACAAAACAAAACAAAATCTTGACGAGGTTCAAGTATCAAACAGAAGCGACACAGTATCGACCTTCACTCTTATAATGAAACATCTAAAGGGTAAGACCATCTCCCCAACTACAAGCTCACGGAGTAATAATAAATCAGTACCATACACATTGAAAATGAACACAATAAAATGTATCAGCCGCTTTAACTTGTACCTCATCTATCACCATTAATCCCATAGATTGCATGAATATATACATGGATACTGAAAGGACAAGATAATACTGATACTTTTATATAGGTAGACGTATGTTATACAAATATGGACACAGATACGGATACTGTTACAATACGGACATGGACACCATTTCCCAGTGTTCCTGCAACATAGGGTTTGGTTCTAATACAGAATCTTGTTTGCAGTTGAATCGTGACTAGTAGAATATGCATAAGCGGGATTTTGGATAAACTACAAGGTAAGAGCTACATCTTCCAAGATTATAATCATTCACAGTTGCTTGAGCGACCTTGCGTCCCAACCTTCTTGTTTCTCGACTTTCTTTGGTGCCAAAGACCGATGACTAGTTAATCGACTCCTGGTTGACACGAGGAAGATAACTATTCTTCTGGTAAAGTGGACTCAAATAAATGAAGTGAACAGCTTTGTTTGAAGCCAGGACTTGCTTGAACGATTTCCGTAAGCTCAATAACAGAAAATTACTATGATAACAAGGTTAGAGAATCTATTGTACATGCAGAACCAGATTGAATTCAAATCTACTCGTATTCATGGACTGCAAAGCTTAGATACCTACCTACTCCTTAGTGTACATAATGCAATAGGCACACCAGTGGACAGAAAACAGATGACAAGTGCACCTTTGCAAAGAAAATAAATCCTAAGTGTTACTGTGAACAAGGTTCAATTGTCAAATAAATAGAAAATTCTCCATAGTCATACTGCATAAAGGCGAATATGACATGAAAACAAACGGAAACTAGAATGCCTTATAAATCAGTATACCTGCAACCTTATAATATCATCAGAGGAGAAGATGCAAGATAAGATTAACAATAAAGAAGTTGCGGGAGAGATGGTGTGCAGCCTTCCCCTCTCCGTCATCTTATTACCTTTCTCCCATGAAAACCCCCCTCCACTTTCCATAGCCACCTGCCCTGTTATACTCTGCTGGAAGCCAGCAACTTGCACAGCTCTTCTTGAATTTCAAATAGGTACATATGTAGTCCCATATGTTTCACGAATACAAACATGGATACGGGTATGGATAAGATACGGATGCAGACACCATTTTTCCGTGTCCGCAAAATAGATCCAAACCCTTATGCTCTCCTCTCCTAATAACCCTACAATACCTCAACTATGAAGTCTATAACCCTAACCCCCTCCAACCATTATCATATCCAAAAAAGAAATTACTAAGGGCAACGCACAAAGTGATTGGGGCTATCACATCTTAGGGGGCAATACACTTAAAGTTGAGAAATTGTTAGAGGGCAGGCAACACATAATTTGTTAGGGACAACACACCATTTCAAACACCTAAATTCCTCTTCATCTCACACAACTTCCTCTTCCTCTTCCTCATGCAACATCTTATAATTTCGATCGAATACCATTATCGGTGGTTTCGAACCCCATTATAGGAATTTGGAAGCTTTATAAATCGTGACAGTTGGGGATAACTACAGTTAGGAGTGAGGCTGAAGCTGCGGTTGTTTTCGAATAAAAAAGTACAATTTCTTCAATGAAAAACTTTTAATTCGAAAAATGAGAGCAAAGGAAAGGGGAGTGGAAAAAGGGAAAAAAAAAGAAGGAGACGAGGAGACGATGAGGTGAATTTAGGCTTAAGACATATCAAAAATGCAAGCACTTAATATGACTCTTGGAATTTAGGTTCATAACCCCCCCTTGCCACCATGCTCCAAGTAAAATGAGGGTACGTAGCTCATAAAGTTATGTTGTCTTATATTTGGTAAGCTATACGTCCTTAACTATGATTCAAGTAATCTATCAATTTTTAGATAATCTTATCTGTGTAATAAATTATAGACAATTATTGTTGAGTTAATTATGCTTCATGTCATTGATATGTAGAGATATCTTTAAATTATATGATTAGTTTAATTAAGTATAATCTGAAATGCATTGAAACATTTATGTTTTATAGCATACAAGTTATTTGATAATAATTATTTGCTTCAGTCTGACTGTACCTACTGTTGCAGGACGATTCACAACCTCACCATTATCCTTCCAAACGCCTAACTATTCCAAACCCCTAACTGAGCCCTAAATCTTACTTTTCTCGATTCCAATCCCTCTAAACCATAATATTTTCAAATTTCAAAAACTTGCTTCAGAAATCAAAACTATAGCAAGATTTCTTCAATTTCAGCCATCAGTTAAATCCATTACAATTCATAACTACTAGTTTCTGAAATCTTCAACATTCAAACACTTGACCAAATTCCTACCCTGACCCTAGAAATCCAATTTTTCTTCCCAAAGTGGAATCATTTTTTCTATTGATTTGTCATTTAGAAGTCAGAAGAAGGAGTGGGGACGGAAGCAGGGATGGGAGCGGGAGCGGGAGCGGAAGCGGGGGAGCACGACTACGTAGAAGAGCCTAAAGTTGGAAAATGGAAACGTGAACTAATAATTTTTTTATGTTTATTAGTTATTGCAATCAAAACTTATAAATATCGTAATATTTATAAAAAATTATAAAGTTCAGTTCAAACTTACAGAGAGATCATTCGCATGTTCATTTTTATGATGTCAAGATAAATAATCTTTAGTTTCTTGGTACTTTGATAAATGCGTATTAAAAAATTCTAATTTTTTTCCCAAAATTTGTCCTCTTTTAAAATTATGGTCATATTATGGAAAACGCTCATATCACCGGAAAAATGAGCTCAGGTCGCCGGAGAAACGAGCTCCAACGTAAGAACAGCCAAATCGAAATTTTTGCTGAGATTCGTTGACCTCTTAGGAGTTTCTGACTTCTAAGATTTGTCATGGAGTTGTCTACCTTCATTTTGGCTCTGTAGTTTATAGTAGTCACTTATTGAATCCCTAGACTGGACAGATTATTCTCCACAAAAACGTATCCATGTCCAACACGACACTTCCTCAACATGCACATATGGTCTTCCCATGTCCAAGTTCTCAAGAGACCCAAAACCATAGTTTCAGTATCGACCGATATCGATCCAATACGGTCAATACCGTTACGATTTGGCATGTCCCGATCCGATACCGATCGATATCGATACTGACGGATACCAACATTAGGGGTCTCATTTTCAATGAATTCGACAAAGAAAATTGGACGAAAAAGACTAATCAACAAGGGTGTAAAAGCATAATAAGATTGTAAAAGTAGGTAAAAGGAAGAAAAAAAAAATTATCCATTGTTGGTAAACCAATCAACAAGAGTAACTAGTATTTCATTTAATTCCAAAATTACTAAGAAACAACACAAAATCTTAAACTTATGCCTAAAATATATAAAATAATTTTTTTCTTCTAAAATTTTAATAATTATTTGTTTTCCAATACCAAAATATCCGATACTCCGATTCGAAACCGTCGATCCCGATACTCGTATAAATGGTCTGATACCGATATCAATATTGTGAACCTTGCTCAAAACATGGCTTAAAACTAATCTATGAGCATAACAAGAACTAGCACGTTGGTGAATCTTTACCCTAATTTATATCGGTAGAACATCATCCATGAATAATTTTTTATTGAAAGATTGAACTAAAGTAGGGATAAAAAACAAGATAGAAAAAAAAAAAAAAGATAACCAATTCAATGATCAAATCATGATAGAGAATCTCGTATTAGAGTCAGTCAAGATGGTATGGGAAGCTCCATCAACTTGAGTATCTCTCAATGCTAATATTAGAAATCCTAATTGATTTCCTAGCTAGAAAAATAATAATCAAATTTGGCTAAATAACCACTAAGATAATTGAGAAGGCACAAGGGAGGGAATTGTGACAAAAGAAAACTCGACAGCACAACACATAACAACCATCACCGTTATTAGTTATAATGAACCATCAAAATCGTAAAACCATTTCCCCATAATAATAAACCAATCGACATATACATAAAGGAAAAGGAACTCAAGATGAAATGTGTAAGCCTTATATATATATAGCCAATCACCTCAAGCTCAAGTGGCTGAGATGGGAGGCATCCGTCCCATGTGCCCGGATTTGAAACGCGATAGGAGCATATTATTTCCTCCATTTAAAAAAGTGGGAGAAGGACGGTGGGCCCCATGGGTCACAACGGTGCAGAGCCTACGAGTCGAGTTGTGGGCCTACGGGTCGGATTGTGGCCTACGGACCGAGTTGTAAGTTCTTTATGGCCGAGTTTGAGAGAGTTGTATCCAGTTCCGAGCATATACGCCACACAAAAATCATTTACCTTGCTTCATTTTCTTACTTCACTTGCCTCACTAGCTAGATGCCTTCCCAATACTTGACTTGAAGCCTACTAGACATTCGTTGCATTTATCTTCAAGGGGGAACTCTTTCTATCCTTATGAAATCAAATGATATCTTTTCCTGTTTGACCCTTTATATGTGAAAGCAAAGCCTTGATCGTGCTTTCCATCATTTTATATACATTATTTTTTTTTACATTATATATATATATATATATATATATATATATATATATAAGGAGGGATCTACATCTTTGATTTTTTACATCCCCCATGTTATTAACCGTTCGATCTTGTTTAAGTCATATAATCTTAACCATTGATTTGAATGGTTCAAATCAACGGTTAATATTAGATGACTTAAACAAGATCCAACGGTTGTAAACATGATGATGTTTGAGGATGCATAATAGGGAGAATGTGGATCCCTCATATATATATATATATATATATATATATATATATATATATATATATATATATATATATGTTAACTGAAAAAAAGGGTTAACGGAATATGAGCCATAGGCTCATATTCATACATGAGCCAATGCACATGTGGACAAATAGGAATGGAGTGTACTAGTGCACGTGAGTGCACATGGGATGTAGGAGTCCAATTCTATTGGTCCAGATATACATGGCACATGTAGAAATATAAGACTATGATTCATATCCCGTTTGTTATATATAGTGTGTGTGTGTCAAAGCCTCCTAGTCCTAGTGATTAGCAAGTGGAGACATAACGTATCCTGGTTGAGTTTATTGTTTTTATGGTTATAGATATCATAGTTTGCAGTATCGGCTCATATCGATCCGATTCGGTCGATACCGATACAGTTTGGCATGTCCGATACCGATTCGACCGGTTTGACATGTCTCAGTCCGATACCGACCGATACCGACATTGGGGGGTTCTTTTTCCGTCAATTCGGCGAACAAAATTGAACAAAAAAGACCAATCAACAAGGGTGTAAAACTATAGTAAAGTTGTAAAAGCATGTAAAAGAAAAACAAAACTTATCCATCACATGTAAACCAATCAGCAAGGGTGACTACTATTTTATTCAATTTTAATTAGTAAGATACAACACAGAAAATACTTAAAATTATGCGTAAATGTATAATATATTTTCCTAAAATTTTAACAATTTATTAATTTTTATTTTTTATTTTTTTCCGATACCAAAAAATCCAATACTCCGATCTGAAATTGCCGATACCACCGATCCTGATACTCAAAAAGGATCCGATACCAATTCTGATACCAATTCAGCGTAACTTGATAGATATATGGCCTTGATCAATAAACTCAAATATTTCAATTGAACTTTGCTTTACCAGTAATCGTTGCACGAACAATAGCCGTCTTTAAAATGATGGAATCGATTTCGATCCCTCACAATAATTTCCCTCTCATAAACCTTGGAGATCATCTTAGTTGCTAGATGGCAATCGGTGCATACTCTGAGGTTCTTCGACACTCTAACAGCAGCTCCAGGAGGCAATTTGATGAGACCGAACGCAATGGCTAATTTTTCGCTGTGATGGGAAACCGACACTTCCTTCTCTTCTTCCTCTGCATCCAGTCTCGCCTCGGCTGTGTTGGGAACATACCCAGCCTTCTTGATTCTCGTGACCATTTCCTCGATCTTGTTGTATATTTCCTCTGCTTGAGGATGAGCACTGTCCTCTGCGAAGAACTCATGAATTATGCCACCAACCTCAATTAAACTGCACCCTGGAATTTTCTTAATTCCCTTCTCCTTCATTTGATTCCTCACCCTCATCGCATCCTCCCACCTGCCAACAGATGCATATATGTTTGAGAGGAGTATATAATCCCCACTATGTCTAGGCTCCAAGGAAACGATCTGCTCAAGTGATTCTTCGCCAATCTCAACATTTCTGTGGATTTTACATGAAGACAACAATGTTCTCCATATGATAGCATTAGGCTGTATCGGCATCTCTTTCACAAATTTGTATGCCTCGTCGAGGAGACCAGCTCGTCCAAGAATATCAACCATGATACCATAGTGTTCAATCCTCGGCTCAAGACCGTAACTGTGCTTCATGCAATCAAAGTAACGTCGACCCTCTTCGACCAGACCGGCATGGCTACAAGCAGAGAGGACGGCGATGAACGTCAGATCATTCGGTTGAAGACCAGCTTCTTCCAACATAGAGAAGTACCTAAGAGCCTCTCTTCCCCGCCCATTACTTGCTAACCCCTGAATCAACACCGTCCAACACCACGCGTTCCTACAAGGGATGTTCTCAAAGGCGTCCAGCGCGCTCTCGATGCACCCGGACTTGGCATAGAAGTCCACGAGCGCAGTCCCGAGGTTGACGGTGACCTTCAGCCGCTTCCTCTTGATGTAGGAGTGCACCCACTTGCCCGTCTCGAGCGCGCCCATCACGGAGCAAGAAGAGAGCACACTGACCATCGTGACCTCGTTAGGCTCGACTTCCGCCGCCTGCATACCGTGGAAAAGCTCGAGGGCTTCCTTGCACCGATTCCACTGATTGTACCCCGAGATCATCGCGCTCCAGGCGACGACGTCGTGCTCCGCCATCTCGTCGAACAGCTCCCTCGCCCTGTCGACCCTCCCGCACTTGGCGTACATATCGACGAGCGAGGTCATCAGGTTCCGGCTCTCCTTCATCCCCTTCCTCCCTTCCACGTACCGGCCGATCCACTCGCCCAGGTCGAGCACCCCGAGCCGCCCGCAGGCGGTCAAGACGCTGATCAGGGTGACCTCGTCGAACCGGACTCCGGACTCCAGCATGTCCCGGAACAGCACGACGACCTCGTCCCAGTCCCCGGCCTTGAAGTACCCGGCGCATATCGCGTTCCACGTGACGGTGCCTCGGTTGGGGACCCTGTCGAAGATGGCGCGGGCGCTGCCGACCGCGCCGCAGCTGGCGTACATGTGAATGAGGCTGTTGGAGACGAAGTCCTCCTCGTACGGGACCCCGCATTTGACGGAGTGGGCGTGGACTTGGCGACCGTGGGGCAGCGAGGCGAGGCGGGAGCAGGCTTTGAGGGTGCAGGAGAGAGTGTGGGCGTCGGCGGGGACGGAGGCGGAGAGCATGCGGACGAAGAGGAGGAGGGAGTGGAGAGGGGAGCCAGAGAGGTTGAAGGCGCGGATGAGGATGTTGTAGAGCTGGGGGTGCGGTTGGGGAGTTTCGTCGAACAGCTTGAGGGCGTAGGGGAGGGAGCCGGGGACGAGGAGGGCGGAGGCCTCGAGGAGGCTCTCGAGGGCGGAGGGGAGGTGGGCGGAGCGGGTTTTGATGAGGTGGCCGTGGATTTGGCGGAGGTCCCTTGGGGTCTTGCAGCGGTGGAGGAGGAGGGGTTTGGGGTTTGAAGGGAAGTGGGTGATGGGAACTGGGACGGAAGTGGGCGGAAGTGGTGGTTTCAGTGTAACGGCCATTTTTTTTTTTAAATTCTGTTTTTATTTTTTTGGGAGGATTTTGTTTTGTTGGAGTTATATATGGGATTTAGGTGGGCTTTAGTATGAACCCAAAGCCTTTTTCTTCTTTCTTTTTTTTTTCCCCCTTTTTTTAGGAAATTTTCTCAATGTTTTGAAAGAAGAGTGTTCCGGTCCTCAAATTTGAGGGAGAGAGAGATCCACCCTTTATACCTACTACTAACGTGCACGTGTATTGTACGTATATTTAATACTAAATATTATTTGTCAAGAATAATTTATCTTGAACTTTTTTATTTCGTCATTATAATTTTTTTTTAATTCAATTGGTTGAGTATTTACTTACGACTTGGACGGACGAGAGGAAAGTTGGTTTAAGTTTTTATTTATATAATAATTACACCATTAAAAAAATTTGTGTAGATGTTCCAATAGAGTCTAATATTGAATATATTTGTTATTTTTTGTTTATTAGATTCATTTGATCAACTAAATAAATTTAATTTATTTTTGTAAATTGCTCATGTCTTCAGCTAATATTTAGTACAATTAACACTTACAGAAATTAATAGAATAACATAAAAAAATTTAAAATTAAAATAACATTAAATTTTTTGAAGTTAAAAATGTTAGTAAGACTAGGGAGAAACCAATTAAAAAGGCTACTGCAAAATTTATGTATAATAATATAAAATATAATATTAAATAATATATTTTGATATAATATGTATGATTATATTAAGATGACTATAAAAAATAAATTTATGTAGAAATAAATAATAGTTGTTTATAATTTGAGTATTGATGGATTGAAATTGTAAAATTTTGAGGATAGGATAATATAAAAATATTTTTTTTTAAGTTCTCAAATTAAAGAAAAATTTGAGGATGTGATGGAGATGACCTAAATAACATGATTGTCTATGTTTAAAGTGGTAAGTGTAGTCTGGGGTTTTGCAAATGGGCAAGGATGGACTCACTCTTACAACATTTGTTTTATCATTCATTTCTTGGATTTATCCCTTTGAATCTAGGTCCGAAGGGGCCTAACTTAGACTCAAACTCGAAATCGAACAAAGTACAAAGGGTGCAAAGTGGAGCTTTGTTGGCACATTTTGTATTTCACGAGTAGCTTCGCAGTCGCACCGCGTGGATAGCCCAGTCGGTTAGAGTTACTTCTGATTGAACGCTCCATTGTTACAAGTTTTTTTTTTTTTAAGATTTATAACAATGAATTGTTCAATTTTACCTGACCAAGTGACTATTCTCCTATATAAGGTGACACTTGGTAGTTTTTAGACCAAGAGAAAATAAGAAGCGGCAGACTTGTCTCAGCTTTTTACGAATTTCGAGAAGAAAGATGACACAAAAGAGCGTTTCAGAAGTTCGATTGCTAGGCCCGTGCAATTGAAACTTGCTGGTGTTTGGAGGTGAATCGACTATGAGAATGTCAAATCTCGCTTTGAACAACGGTAATTTTAAACATCCCAACAGATTCTCCTGCTACTATTAGCCACAAATTTCTATATCGATCACTTCTATAGCGGTTCATAATGCTTTTACTACAAACAATTTTGTATAGCAGTTTACACTATTTCTACAACAAATATATTGTGTATGTTACATGTACATTCAATCTTTGTCATCTTTAGGTCATTCTAATTACAAGCTAGCAATGTCCAACGATTATGAACCAAGCAGATTCAAGTATCAAACAGTAGCGACACGATATCAACCATCGCTCTTATAATGAAATAAATCAGTAACACAAACATTGAGGCAAATGAACTCAAAATGAAGAGGCAAGTGAACTCAAAATGAAATGTATCAGCCTCTTTTATCTCATCTATATCAACATTCATCCCCTTTCAAATACGATACGGATACTGAAAGGACAAGATACAAATGCGGAACGCTGACATTTTTATATAGATAGACCTATGTTATACGGAATACAGACACGGAACATAGATACAGATACTGTCACGATACGGAAATGGGCACCATTTTCCAGTGTCCCTGCAACGCAGGCTTTGGTTCTAATACAGAATCTTGTTTACAGTTGAATGGTGACCAGTAGAATTATGTATGTGCGGGATTTTGGAAAGAACTACGAGGTAAGAGCTAAATCTTCCAAGATTATAATCACCCAACGACTTCCGTAAGCTCAAAAACAGAAATTAGTATGATAACAAGGTTTGAGAATTTAGTGTACATGCAGAACCAGATTTAATTCAAATATATTCACATTCATGGACTGCAAAAGCTTAGGTAACTACCTACTCCTTTGTCTACAACATAATGCAATAGGCACACAAGTGGACACAAAACAGCTTACGAGTGCACCTTGCAAAGAAAAAAAATTATAAATGTTACTGTGAACAAGGTTCAATTGCCAAATAAACAGGAAATTCTCCATAGTGATACTGCATAAAGGCGAATATGACATGAAAAACTGAGGGAAACTAAAATGCCTACGAATCAGTACTGCGTGCAACCTTCATATGCTTTACATAATCACCATGGGAGGAAAAGCGATGCAAGTTCAGATTAACAATAAAGAAGTTGCGGGAGAGATGGCGTGCAGCCTTCCCCTCTCCTTCATCTTATTACCTTTCTCCTGTGAAAATCCCTCCACCTTCCATAGCCAACTGCCCTGCTATACTATGCCGGAAGCCCGCAACTTGCAGAGCTCTTCTTGAATTTCAAATGGGTAGATATGTAGTCCCATATGTTTCACAAATACAGAAATGGATACGGGTACAGATAAGATACGGATACAGATGGACCATTTTTCTGTGTCCGCAAATAGATCCAAACCCTTATCTTAACCTCTCCTCTCCTAAAGACCCTACAACACCTAAATTATGAAGATACGGATACAGACAGACCATTTTTCTGTGTCCGCAAAAAGATCCAAACCCGTATCTTAAAATAGATCCAAACCCTTATCTTATCCCCTCCTCTCCTAAAGACCCTACAACACCTAAACTATGAAGTCTATAACCCTAACCCCCTCCAACCATTATCCTATACAAAAAGTAAGCTCAAAAGCAATTGTTTGCTTTAGTCTGACTGCACCTACTGTTGCAGGTTTATTCACAACCTCACCATTATCCCTCCAAATCCCTAACTCAGCCGAGCCCTAAATCTTACTTTTCTCGATTCCAATATCTCTAAACCCTTTTTTTTTCAAATTTCAAATACTTGCTTCCGAAATCAAAACTATACAAATATTTCTCCAATTTCACCCATCACTTTAATCCACTACAACTCGTAACTACTAGTTTCCAAAATACCCAACATTCAAACACTTTATCCAAATTCCAACCCTGACCCTATAATTTCATATTTTCTTCCCAAAGTGGAATCACTTAAAGGATTGATTTGGTTATGCACTTGTCCACCTTCACTACAGGACTTGGCTCTGTACTAGTAGTCAATTATTGAATCCCTAGGGTGCACAGAATTCTCCACAGAACCCCATGTCCAATACGACACTTCCTCAACATGCAGACATGGTCTTCCCATGTCTAGGTTCTCAAGGGACCCAAAACATGGCTTAAAAATGATTTATGATCATAACAAGAACTAGCAGGTTGGTGAATCTTTACCCCGATTTATACCAATAGAACATCATCCATGAACATTTTTTTATTGAAAGATTGGACTAAAGGATAAAAAACAAGACGGAAAAAAAAATGGACAGCCAATTCAATGATCAAATTATGATGGAAAATCACGTATTACAGTAGTCAAGATGGTATGGGAAGCACCATCAGCTCAAGTATCTCTCAATGCTAGTGTCAGAAACCCCAATTGATTTCTTCGCAAGAAAAAAAAAATCAAATTAGGCTAAATAACCTCACTCAGATAATTGAGAAGGCACAAGGGAGGGAATTGAGACAAAAGAAAACTCGACAGGACAATACATAACCACCATCACTGTTATCAGTTATAATGAACCATCAAAATAGTAAAACCATTTCCCCAGAATATATATATATATATATATATATATATATATATAAGATCAGTTTGGACCTCGGCACCTATGTTGTATTTTGCACGAATAGAAATACGGATACAGATAACGAAACACATATGGATACTGGAATACAGACATTTTAAAATAGGTAGTCACCTATCTAACACAAATACAGACACATACGGGTACGGTCACGATACAGACACCAGCTCCAGTACTCATGCAACATAAGTCCCGACTCTAATATAAAATCCTGTTTGCAGTTGAATCATGGTGACTAGTAGAATATTACAAAGCAGAAGAGGGATTTTGGATAAACTATAAGTTAAGAGCTAATCTCCCAAGGTTTGAGAATTTATACACAGAACCTGATTTAACTTAAATCTACTCACAAACATGGACTATAAAGCTTACAAATGCATCTTACAAAGAAAACAATCCTAATTATTACTTTGAACAAGTTTTGATTGCCAACTTAATACGAAATTCTCCATAGTGCCGCTGCTTGTATGCAAGCGGCAACTCCCAAATAAGACAGCCTCTATCGTCGAAACCTGAACAGCAGCGACTGTGAGAGAAAGACTGTGTCTGCAAAGTGGGTCTCTACAGCATCGCAACTTCGAACTAAAAGAGATTATGACAAGAAAAAGAGAGCAAATCAGACGGGAAACTAAAGTGTTTATCAACACTGCCCACAACTTGAAGAGCTCTTCTTGAACCGGACAAATTATCCAAGCCCTTCTCTCCTAAAGACGCTCCACCACTTTCATATAAAAAAGACGTTAAAACAATTATTTACTTCAGACTGCACCTACTGTTACACAGGACAATCCACAACCTCACAAGTGTCCTTTCCAAACCCCTTATTGAGCCCAAAATCTTACTTTCCCCAAATTCAATTATCTGTAAACATACTTTTTCTCCAATTTCTAGAATCCCCAACATTTCAAACCCTGGATCCAAATTCTTATACCCTGACCCTAGAAATCCTAAGTTGGAATCATGTTGATGGATCCATTTGGTTCTGCAGTTGCCCACCTTCACAACAGGACTTGGCTCTTTGACTGCACGGTTACTTATCCACAGAACCTTATCTGTGTCCAACACAATACTTCCTCGACACACGTCGGACAATGGTCTGTCCATGTCTAGGTTCTAAAAGGGGCCCAGAAGGCCAGAACACAGCTTAAAGTAAATTAATTATCATAAAAGGACTAGCAAGTAGGTGATTCCTTAACCTGATAACATTGATAACATCGTCCATGAACATTTCTTTATTGAAGATAGGACTAAAGTAAGGATAAAAAGAAGAGAAAAAAGAATGGACAACCCATTCAATGACCAAGTCAAGAGAATGAATCAAGCAATGCAGCCAAGGGGATCGGGAAGCTATCAGCTTCGAGTATATTTCAGCGCTACCAGCCTATCCTATCAGTTGTTGATTACCAACCTCTATTCTCCGGTAAAAGAGGACTTATGGGTAGGAAAGGTAGGAGTTAATCAAACGCTAAAGCTACCTTTCATCAATGAATGAATGATTGGTTAGCATAATTATTGGTCAAACAAAGGAAAGGGGAGGTGAATATTCCTGAAGCGGGGTTGTATGATGCGAGAGGGGGGAGTCCCATGTCAGGTTCCTTAATGAGGAAATGGAATCCCACATGCAGGCATTAGTGCCAAACATAATCAAGAAATGAGAAAATTACATGTCTTTGTACAAGTCCTTTCAAGAATTTTTCGGAACCTAGTTACTATGCAATACATACATAAATGCAAATATTACCAAATCTAATATGTTTTTGTGTGCATGTCCATTAATGTGTACATACATGTATCCATGTTGTACCCATATCTTATTCAGAATGTGTGTTTGTATCCATATCCTATGTTAATGTCGATGCAATATACTTGAGATTTAGAAGTTATATTCTTTTACAAATAATTTAGATTTAGAAGACTTCAACAAAGTCGTGATTGGATGATTATTTCATTGTGTAATTTATCTTCTTAGGTGGATATGTTTTCTTTCAATATTTCTCGTTCATAAGCTTAATGAACGTCAATACCTTTGCTACATTTCTATAAATAAATAAAAAATGACCACTATATGATCTGGAAGGCTGAAAATTTAAATATAATAGTATAAAATAAAAAAAGAATAGTTAAATATAATCAGTTTCTCATCTCTTTTAATTGCTACCACCATGCTCTAGCCTATCTAGGAAGTACAACATTTAATCTCACAGAACTCATCATGAAAATTTCACATTCACTAGCAGAACAAATGAATAATTAAAAATTTTGAAATACTTTTCTTCGCTACATTAAAATGATCCCAATTGTCTAACCTACCATATGCTATAAAATTTAAATCGGATTAGCTTGGAGAAATTTTGCACAAAGAAACCTTGTAACGGTAGAAATCATAATTGATTTTCTCTCAAGGAAAAAAAAGATCAAATTAGGCTAATTCGTTATACTTTATGTTTATATGAAATGATGAGCCAAAACCTACATCTCAAGTAATTGATATTCTTCTATTTAGGCTGGTTGGTCCGGTGTGGGTGGATGGATACGTCTTTGTGTATGTGCACAAGCAAGCTGCTTATGTCACAATTTAGCCAAATATTTATTGAAACTTACTAGTTACCACATATCTAAATTTTAAGAAATAGTAAATCCAATTTCCACATAATATCTTATATTATATCATCTTAAGTTCTTCACATTATTATGAAGAAAGACATCTAAAAGTCTGCAATCTAATACCTAGTTCCATAGACTTAAAAGTAAATAGCAGTTAAAAGATAAATAAGGTCCTTGACCTATTACAGTGAGTTGCTAAGCACTCTAATGCTGTATAGGATATTGAAACCTATTGGATAACACTTCCATAAAATTTATAAGTTGACTAATCTCTAACAAATTAATAGCCTCTAAGGCTTCTGACCTATGTTGACAAGAATATGACATGACACGATAAGGGCGCGGTGTGGGAACATGTCAGATACCTGTCCAAAACGAAACGACACAAAACAGACATAACACTGACTTTCAAACTGTATACAATTCCTTGTGTATTAATATTGAAACTGTAAAAGTCTTGGTTTATAGAACTCAATTGTTTGTTGATATTAAAACAGAGGACAAAAGAACAAAAAATTATGAGAGAAAATTCATGAATTATACAATTAAATTACAAAGTTCGCCGGTGGTTATTATATATGCATCTTTTACCACTGAACCTGTATTCATCACTTACAAATGCAGAGAATCGGATGAATGTCAAGCCCATCGTTTGCTTAAAAATTGAATTTTAGATATACTATGATGATCAATTCCCTTTCTTTCCGATGGAGCCAAAAAAGAAACTACTTGAAAGTCTGATAAACATCCCTTCTAAAAATAGGAAGCACACTACAATAACAATACGGTCATTCCAAGCCAAAAGCTTTAAAGTGAACTAATAATCTACACAGTATCACGATCTCTAGTCATAGAAATGCCAGTACTACCAAACAGTTTACAGATATCTTCGTTCTTGCGAATATGGTGAGGGCATTTGAAAAGTAAGTCTTGGGCTTCGGTATACCTGCCTTCGCCGAAAAAATGCTTGAAAATATGTAAATAAGCAGTAGCCGTTGGATAGTTCTTCACCGACAGTTTCTTCAACAGCTCTCTGGCGTCCTCGACCGTCCCATACTTGGCAATGTAGGGACCGAAAGGATCGGCAAAGGGCGGGAAATTGTGGCCCTTCATCATGCCCAATATATGCAACGCCTCCTCGAGCTTGTCTTCTCTCAGCAACTCCTGGATCAAGTACTTGTACGTCGCCTGCCAGGGCCTCAGCTCGGACTTCTTCACCATCTCGGTGACCATAGTATACGCACCCTCCGCCCTCCTCTGGCAGCACAAGCCCTTCACCAGAACGTCGACTACGTCAGCATCCGCCGCACATTCCTTCTCCACCATCCTCATCAGGCACCTCAGGGCCTCGTCCACCTCCCCGGCCGCACAGTGCCCCTGGATCAGGACCGTCCACGTCTTGAGATCCGGAACGCACCCGCCCTCCTCCATGTCGTCCAAGACCTTACGCGCCTCCTCGAACCTCCTAGCCTTGCACAGCCCGTACACGAGCTGGCTATACGTAATGTTATCCGGCTCGAACCCTTCCCCCCTCATCCTCCCCAAGATCTCCTCCGCCTCGTCGAATTTCCCGTTACTGGTCAAGGACCGGTGTATCCCGTCGTAAACCACCTTCGACATGCTGTACCCTCCGGCCTCGTACTTCCCCACCACCCGCCAGACGAGGCCGAGGTCCGGCGCGGGGCTCAGCGAGATCTGCCGCAGCAGCATCCCGCAGTCCTGCACCGCGGGCTTGTAGGGCCCGTCCATCATGTACTCGTAGAGCCGCACCGCGTCCCCCATCCGCTTCCCCTTGAGGAACTGCCGCGACAGCTTGACGTAGGTGTCGATGTCCATCTCGAAGCCGCCGCCGTCGTCCTCCGCGCCCCGCATCGCGTCCACGAACGTCCAGAAGTCGTCCGCGGACTCCTCGCGGCCGCCGAGCACCCGCGCCATCGCGTTGTGCGCGAGGGACCCGTGCTTGTAGCCGTCTCGGCCGGGTCCGGCGGAGACGGCCCAGCGGAAGAAGGCTAGGGCCTTGGACGGGTGGTCGCGGATCTCGCGGAGGATCCGGACGACGACTTTCTCGGATATTTGGATAGTGTTGTCGAGGCCCGACAAGTGGGGAGGTTCGGTGGCGGTGAGGATGGTTTTGACGGCGGCGGCGACGGAGGCGTCGGCGCCGGAGTCATGGGCGGATTTGTTGTAGAAGTCGGAGAGGGCGGCGGCTTCGGGCTTGAGTTTCTGCTTCTTGAGGCGGTCGAGGAGGGTGAGGTAGGCGGGGTGGTCGAGGGGGTGGCCGAGGGAGGACATCTTGGTGAGGAGGGACCAGAAGTGGGCCAGGTGGTCCCGGTGGGCCAGGGCGCGAAGGACGGAGTGGAAGGCGGAGGGGGTGAGGGGGTGGAGGGCCGGGTTGGAGAGGGCGTGGTGGAAGAAGTCCAGGGCCTTGGGGGGGTTCTTCTCTAGCTTCTTTAGGACGTAGAGGATGGATTCTTGGGTGGGGGAAGTGGAGGCGGAAGTGGTGGAGAAGTGGGGGAAGTGAGGGAGGAGGAGGGGGAAGGGGAGGGTTCTTTTGCCCCTGTACATTTGTTGTGTTTTGGGGGCTGTGAGAGGAGGAGATTGATTTGGGGGAGAGGGGTTTACCTAGGGTTTAAGAAATGGGGGATGGTCTACCTCTTATATCTCTCTCTACTCTATTGTGACGAGCCTGAGAAACGACTCAAAATTGAACCGTCTATGATACAATTAACCAAACGAGTACTATCGATCGCGAAATTATCAATAGTAATAATGAAAAGAGGAATAATATCAGAATATTGTGCAAAAGATTACAACTCTCGAAATCTCTCCCTCACAGTACCTCTAAACGGAACAAGTCTGAACTGTTTTCTCCTCCTCCTGGATCTTGTCAAAACGTCTCTTTTTATAGCCTTGGACAAACCTTATTGGCTGAGAAATTATTCTATTTTTCGGACTCCAAAATAGACTCGAAATACGTGTCGAAGAAGGAATCTGACTAAGGAATCGACCTCCGAAATCGTGTAGGGCGGACGGTGCCCACGGACGAGCTCTATGGGGAGCTCAACCCCCAAAAGCACGCGGCTGCTTTACCACCGTCGGCGCTGCGTCTGGACCCGCTCGCCGCTTCACTCGAAGCCATTGCAGTAATGACGATATCTATCCTCGAAATTCTACGAGGATCACTAAGCTCCTTAAAGAGGATACACCTATATCAGTCTAAACCGTATGTAAATACTCTACTAACTATATTTAAAAAAAACTAATTATTTAACTATCTAAAATTATTTATTTACAACTAAACAATTCTAACTCAAGTGATTAAGCTGAGAGGTATTTCTTGGTTGTTTGAGTTCAATTTATAGGAACGATAATATTTATAATAATTTTATATTTAATTTTTTTTACGCACGTGCAATGCACGTGCACGTTACTAGTATGTCTAAATTAGCTAGTCACGAGCTTGTCGAAGCTATAAACATCGTATCATATTGATTTGAGATTAATGCTTGCTAGTTAATAATTGTATTATTGTGAGGACAGTGCCTACATTATAGAATGAGCATGTAGGGAATGTTGGGCTGTATCTTGTATCTGGTTGAACACACAGGCTCTGCTTGGATTGTGGGAAAAAAAGTAAATAGAGTTAAGTGTGTAACGACCCGCTCCACTCAACCCGGAGGGCCGATTCAAACGGCACAAGTGTAGCGAACCGACCTACCTTGCTTAGCAAGATGACTCGTTCGATGCAATGGCATTCAGACTTAGATCTTCAAATGGAGTTCAACTTAGACTTTTCAGAGGCGCGCTCGGAGTCTCGCTCGGTCGATGCGATTCATCGCTAAGGTGGGTGGCCCCGGTGAACCTGTCCCTGCTTAGCTGCACACTTAAGAAAATGAATGATACATGCTAGTTTCTAAGCGATAACATTTACATGCTAATAAAAAAAGATGAATGCACATAGCTAAGAGGATAACCCCGCCTTATCATTTCATAGAACATGGAGATCTTACTTGCTATCTGCGTAATTTGGCTTATTGAGTTAAAATATAGTAGTTTCTTATATATATGCCACAAAAGTAATTTTGAGTTCATATTAAGGCACCGCAACCGCACGAAATGTGACACGGGATAGAGTAAAATTATATTGCATACATAGACTAGAAAGACTATCAGGTAGTCGTTCCAAGTCAGGAGAAGAAAAGAAAAGAAAAGAAAAGAAAGTACTCGGGATATCCAGATCACCGAGGCTGTCACCACCCCATTTTCAGATCCGGATATTTTTTTTATTTTTAATTTAGTTAATTGTGGATTATTTATATTTAATTGTATTTATATTTAATTATTGATTGTATTATATTTTTATTGTTTGTTTTAGGATTTTGGCTAGCCTGGACCCATGTCAGACCCTAGTGGACCCATGTCCGACCCAGCCCACACCCTTGTGAGAATTATTTTGGGGCTTAGAATATTTATTTTATTTTTAGGAAGTTAGTTGGAGAGATTTGGAACTAGTTTGAGTGCTTTTGGAGCCCCGAAACCCAAAACCGAGTTACGGGAGGGCATTTTGGTCATTTGGACTTAGTGGAACCCTTTATTAAGTGGCCGGCCCTATTTTTCTCCCCCCCACACCCGTGAACCAGCAGCTCCCCTTCCCCCCACTCTTCTTCTTCACTTCTTCTTCTTCTCCACTCATTTTTCTTCTTCCTTTCTCCTTCCTACTTCAAGTAAGTCCATTTTTCTTCCCTCCTCTTTCCATTTCTTCTACTTGTGTTAACCCTAACCCTAGATCTTTCCCTAACCTAGGTGGGTAGAGCCTAGATTTGGTGTTGGAGCTTAGATTTGAGGCTTGGAGCTTGTAGGAGGTGAATTTGGAGAGATTTGGAGATTTTGGCTTGGGATTCCAACTCCCAAGAGGTAAACCCTAAATTTCCCCTTGTAATTACTCTTTTATAGTGTAATTAATATTTTAGAACCTTCCTAGACCCTTAGGCTACCCGTGGGAGGAAGTTGGAACTAGTTTGGTTGGGTTTAGAGACTTTAACACTAGGTTTTGTGTCAATTTCGGGTGAAATCCGAATTTGGCCCAATTTTGGGTGATGCCCTAGGTTAGATGGACCTAGGTAGACGTTGTCGGGTGTCTTGAGGGTGAGTGCGTGTCTCCGTTCGGACACGGAAAGCCGTGTCGCGGAGAAACGGGCGTTTCGGGCGAATTTGGGGGTTTTCGTCGTCGCCGATTCCAAGTGCGTGTGCGTTTCCGCCACGGACCTAGAATCGACGCGGGAGCGCATTTTCTAGGATCTAGACATCGTTTAGGATGCGTGGGTAAATTTTGGGCCGATTCCGAGTTCGTTTGGTGTGCGTTTCAGGAGGTTTTCCGAGCCGCGCACCACGTGTTCGTCGAAATGACCGAACGGCCATTTCGACTCGGTTTCCTCGTTTCGGGCTTGTGCGCGCGTTGGGTTAGTATCGGGGAGTGTGTGCTAGAGTTTTCGAGCTATATTTTATATATTTTTAGGTGTTTGGGCGTGTCGGGGTCGTTGGGCGTGTGTGGGGCGTGTGGGTTATGTGTTGTTGTGTGTGGTGTTGTGTTAGTGTTAGTGTCTATATATATATATATATTTATATATATTTGTATGTGTGTTTATGTATATATATGTATGTGTGTGTAGATATATGTTAGAGTGTGTTGGTATATAGATATTAGTATATATGTTAGTGTGTGTGTGTGTAGATGTATAGATATATATATTAGTGTATATATATATATAGATATATGTGAGTATATATGTAGATGTGTGTTTATATATATATAGAGATATGTGTTTGTGTATATGTGTGTGTGTATATTTGTGTGTGTGTGTGTTGATTTGTGTTTGAGTGTGTTAGTGTGTGTTAGTAATAGGTATAAGTGTATATATATATATGTATCTAGTTATATATATATAGATGTGTATATATATGTGTATATATATATATATATGTATATATATATAGGGGTGTGTGTGTGTGTATGTGAGATGAGAGGGGGGGGTGCCCAGCTGAAACAGGGAGCAGCAGCAGCGATGTGCAGCTGCAGCAACAGCAAAATCAGCAGCAGCAGTAGCATAGCTACAGCAGCTAAGCAGCGCGGCAGCAGCAGAATATTCAGCAGCAGCAGCAGTGCAAGGCAGCCAGCGTGCAGCGGGGGGCAGCAGTGCGCGCTGCAGCGCACTGCACAGCGAGCAGCGCGCTGTGTGCAGCTTGCACACAGCTGCAGCAGCAGCAGAATGAACAGTAGCAGCAGCAGCTAGGTAGCTGCAGCAGCAGTTTGCAGCAGCAGGAGCAGCAGCAAGGTGAGGAGCAGCTAGCAGCAGCAGTATCAATGCGAGGGAGAGTTAGAGAGAGGTATATATATATAGATATAGATAGATTGGTACATAGTTAGGTAGTAGAGGGTTTACTTAGATAGATACATAGATAAATAGATTAGATTGATAGATAGATAATAAGATAGATAAGTAGATGCATAGGTAGATACCTATATCTATGGGTAGATAAATAGGTAGATGGATAATTAGACGGGTAGTTAGATAGCTAGATAGCTATTAATTGATAGATAGTTTATAGATAGATTAGAGAGTTTGATAGTTAGACTAGTTTATAGATATATTAGATAGTTAGAGGGATATCTAATTAATAGATAGGTAGTTGGATAAATAGGTAAGATAAGTATGAGATACTTAGATAGATAGATATATCTATCAATAGATAGATAGTTACTAGATAGGTAGTTATCTATCTAAAGTATATATATATCTATATACATATAGTTATATCAATACCTAGAGATATCTAGATAGTATAGTCATATATATTTATGCGTAGGGTAAGATAATGGGTAAATGTATATATGTGTGGATATATATATATATATATAGGTAGATACCTACTTAGACATATATAAATATGGTAGATATCTATATTACCTAGCCTAGATTAATATCTAGGTATGTAATTAATAGCTAGGTAGCTAGTTAGAGGGTTTGAGAGCGGTATCTCAATACCTTGAGATACCAAGGTATTTCAATACCTTAAGATAACCAAGGTATTGGGTTTCGAGCGGGGTTTTTGAGCAATAGCCTAGGAATAGTATTGGAGTGATTTTTATATGTATATGTGTATATATTTACGCGTGCTAGCATAAGTTTTAGCGGGTTTAGGCGGGGTGCGTAGCCTAGGTTGAGGTATCGGATACCGAGGGTATCCCGGTATCTCAAGGAGGCGAGTTTGAGAGTTTTCTAGCTTAATGAGCTCGGTTTGACCTAGAATTTCAGGAGCACCCTAGTTTGACCCAGACTTGACCGTAGTTGACTCGGTTGACCGCCAAAGTCAACTTTTGACCTAGTTTTGACCTAGAGTTGACTTTTTAGACCCAGAGTTGACTTTTTGACCCAGATTTCACCGGTTTGACCCGTTTGACCTAGAACGACCCTAGAAGCCTATTTTTAGTTATTTTATGTCTGTTTAACTCTTTAGAACCCTGTTTAACCTTGCTTTTCGCATTAGGTCCTTGCGACACCGGTTCGGATCGCCAGTTGCTCAGGACGTCAGGCGAGTACATTCTCTGATAGTTTTCATTATCTGATGATTATTATGATTCAGCTTCTAGTATAGTATCATATGATTATTCTGGCACAACACGAGACACTGATTGATATTTCTGGATTCATTTACTTGCGACACGTACATTTCATGTTTCTGGCCTCTATTCTGGAATCACTACAGGCATCACTACAGGCATCACTCATGTTCAGGCTGGACTCATCTTGATTTGCGTGTCGGGTCTTGGATCCACTTGTATTAGTCGGGGCGGGGAAATACTCGAGTAGACATGTAAACATTCCTATCTGGCATCATCAGGAATCACTCCCTCTGGTCTAATCTGGAATGATAGCAGCCGCGCACCCAGTGCGCGGTGAGCCGTACTTACCCCTAGCCGTTTACATGTCGAAACAAGTATTTCAAAGACACCGAGTTCATTCTTTATAGTCTGGACTCTCATGCATTTCTTGACTTGTCTCACTTACATGTTTCTGGACTTGACTCACTACATGTTTTTCATGCTGGACTCACTACACGTTCATGTGCACGGACTTGATCTTAGCTTAGATTCTTATATCTTACAGTTACTACTATCTTGTTTCTGATACTCCTGCATCTTTACCTTTATGCACCAGTGATACATGTTTATTTCCTGTTTCATACTTACTTCTTTCTTCTTGCTACTTGCTATAACTGTTTTATAGTTTTTATCATTTAAATGGAACTGCTGTTAGAGATGTACTTGCTCCAGTCCTGACTGGACATATTTTTCAGAGTATCCGGAGGATTGGTGTCCGACGTTTTATGGACCTGAGCCTGTCGATGGTGCAGACAGGGACCCTCTAGTTTAGAGGTGATTTCCGGGTTGGTAGCCGGGATCACTAGGATCTTGTTGTTGTTTTTATTAGTTTTTAGCACCGGATTTGTCTCCGGTTTTGGATTGAGACCTTGTTTGTATATTATTTTGGATGATGTATTGTTGTATTATTATTATTATTGATGTTGTGGTTGTTGTAGTAGTAGTTGGTGGTTAGACTTTATAGTTGTTAGTCTTCTTGTTATCTATCGTGCTTAGATTCGTGATTGAGTACTTGAGATTATCTTTTGATATTGCTCCTCCGTTTGGAGTTGAGATCTTGGCAGATTATATATATTGTTTGTGTGGTTGCCCTCCTTTTGGAGAGGTCATGCCCGATTTTTGTGTGAGATTATTATTTAGTTAGTTGACCTAGACAGCGTTCTACCGCCGATGCTGCGGCGTAGGCTGGACGTACCCACGACTCATGCCCGATTTTCCGGGTGCGGGTCGTGACAGAGGCAGTCTCTAATCAGGGAGCTGCACAAAGAAGAAAGATCCGAGTGTAGTCATCGGCAAGATTGAACCGAGCTGATGTCATCGGATAAGAGAAACCGAGCAGAAAGTTCTCGGGTATGATTGGAAGTGGGAGAGTAGTTGTATGGTCACGGACAACTGGTTGCGCACCAGGTAGAGAAGAGTTCTCGACACGATTGCTGAGGCATCTGAATCGTGTCGGCCCGGGAGGACAATGCCAGTGTAGTCCTCTGGTAATACGCTAGTTGAAGTACTAGCGGGCAAGTGCGGGATGTCTAACAAGCCTTGCTACCGACCTGGAAAGACAGCTGACTCGTCGGATGGTTCGGGACGTCCAATAAGGCTCACAACCAAGCTAGGAAGACAACCATTCCATCCCAGATCATGTCCAATATGGCTAACAGAGCCAGTGACCTTCATATAGATAAGTCATGCATGCATAGTGGCTATCCGCATTCAAAAGAGGAGTAACATGAAGAAGTTTATTTGTACGGCACTTTGCACATTTAGAATGGATGCACGGAATATAACATAATTCGAAGAAAAATATGTCTGAGGCAGAGACACAAACATAACACTTGAATTGAATAGATGTTCTTCGCTACTTTTAGATTATTGATTATATTGTTGCGTATGACAGGGAAGGCTGAGTTGTAAGAAAAGGGTAAGATAAACTTGTCACGACCCGCACACGATGTAGGGATGCAAGTCGGAAATAACGTCCAGCCTACGCCGTAGAATCGGCGGTAGAACGCTGTCTTGGTCTACTATACTATCTAAAATCTCACAATAATATGAAGTCTGCCAATAAAATCTCAACACAAAACTCAATCACATTCTAAAGCACGAGAAGATATCAAGGAAGTCTAACATAACTATCCATTCAATATATATAAACAATAATAGAAACAATATCCAATCTCATACTCTATGCCGAAAATAAATTCGGTACCAAAATGCTAAAGAGACTAACTATAAAAACTAATGATCCGAATAAACCTTCCGGCAATCACTCCAGAACTAGTGGATCCAAGTATGCACCATCTATAAGTCGAAGTCCATAGTATGTCGGATACCAATATCTCGGATCCTCTGAAAAATATTTTCCAGTCAGAAATGGAGTGAAGTACATACCTCTAAAAGCAATTTCAAATACATAATCGAGCATATATAACAAGCAATAGAAAAAAAGATACAAGATGCACAAGTAGAAAGAATATACAATATAGGGTGAACAGGCAATAAGCACAATAGCAACTGGAAGTAAATACGAGAAATAACTGCAAGTAGAGAACAAGAATACTAACTATGTGTTTTAGAGTGTAAGTTCGTTATGTGATCGGTTTAGGTTGCACATGAGGTATAAAGGTAACTCCATTATACGTGAGGTGTATAATCGACATGCACATGAGATCAAGAGGGCTTTGATCACATAACCAACTCCTACTCCCCCTTCCCAACCAATACTCATGGATCCAATCACGACACGTTACGTACATGATCACGATATAGTCACACTAGCACACGAAATAGTGGATGCACAAGAAGCACATGAAAGTCAATACCCGATGCACACGATGAAATACATGTGACTGGGTACTCGTTGCACACGGTAGGGGATAACACCTCCTGACGGGATCCATATAACACCAGTCCGTGAAATCACTATGTCGAAAATTAATGTATACAATTCTAGAATATGCATATATACAATATTATGAATTGAAAACAATCAGAGAAATGTACTCGCCTGCGGTCCAGAACAATGAATGTCAAACTATCTGAACTGGTGTCACACAAACCTATATATGGAATATTGTATTAATACAAGGATCTGGAAGAAAATAAGTTAAACTAGTCAACTTCTAGGTCATAAAGTCATTTCTAAGTCAAAAGTCAAACTAGGTCAACTCTAAGTCAAACCGGTCAAACTATAGTCAAACTATGGTCAACTACCTATTTCTAGGTTACATAAGTCTAACTCAAAATATTGGGCTCACACACTATGAATCTAGGTCATACAAGCTACAACTTAGGATACTAAGATAACGTATCTCAGGATACGCAAACAATAGGTAAATATCACATATCTATAATAAAGCAATATTAAATATATAAATCATAATTACAAATGCTAAATGATTATCTTGGTTTTGAACCAACTTGGTATCGCAATAGTAAACCTCTATCTTGATACCCAAACCCAATACCTTGGATATCCTTAATACCTTGGCATTTAACTTGGTATCTCAAGGTAATGTCACTCTAGTATATATATATTAACTATCCAACTATAACTATAAACTACCATGTATTTAGTATTTATACCATACTATATACCTTATTTTAGTCACCTTAATACCAACCCATAATGAGTTTACAACTATCATATTACTATGCCAATACCTACTACTCATACCTTGGTATATCTTGATACTTACCTTGGTATCTCAAGGTAATTGTCAAAACTTCATATATGTACTAACTACCCAACAATAATTACATATATCAATCCAATATAACTCTAGTATGTACTAATAGAATAAATACTAACTACCAACTACACACTAACTATTAATACATATATACGTACATACATACCTAAAAATATATAATATATAAAAGATACTTATAACCATTGATAACAAAAATATACTAACTTACTCAATAATATTATGTGCTACAACTAAATATATACATATATAGTATAATACAAATAGCAATTAGGAATATATTTATATATATATTAATTATCATATATATATATATATTTAAATACATATATATAACCCACCATATATATTTATATAATATATATTTAAATACATATATATATAACCCACAATATATATTTATACAATATATATTTA
The DNA here is from genome assembly GCA_036927795.1 of Iris macrosiphon. NCBI lineage: Eukaryota > Viridiplantae > Streptophyta > Magnoliopsida > Asparagales > Iridaceae > Iris > Iris macrosiphon. Next base: position 10,404,432 of record JAYESA010000012.1, on the reverse strand, counting down.
AATGCATATAATCCATAATATATATATATTTATACAATATATATTTAAATACATATATATAACCCATAATATATATTTATACAATACATATTTAAATACATATATATAACCCACAATATATATTTATACAATATATATATAAAATTATATATATAACTATACATACACTTATACATAGTAAATTGTATAAAATATCACATAGTAACATACACACACATACATATTAATATGTATATATAACTATACATATATGTATACGTATATAAAATCATACACTATATAAATACATAATAATATATAATATAACTATATATATAACCACATATAAATATATCTACTATATTATATATACATATACTACCACTTATAAATATATATATCTACATGTAGAAAAATAGCTACATAATAAATATACACATATAGTATATGCATAGGTACATAGATCTAAGACACAACATTACATAAATATATACACAATATTATATATATATATATGTATATATATATATATATATATATATATATATATATATATATATATATATACACTTCTCCATGAAATAAGAACACAAAAGAATTAGATCTACAATTAAATTGCACATACATGGACCGTATCACCCCGTATCCCACTTGATTTAGGATACGCATGCGACACGAGTCCACCACACATCCAAACGTACCCCGAAGGACATGAACAAGTCATATATATTATTTATGAACAATACGAAGAGTCAAATATAAATTTACATGTCCGTGTCAAAATGTGACATGTTCAAAGTCCCGTGTCGGAGGAAAAATCTCCAAATTAACACGTATCACCAAATTGATGGGATACGACCTACACGTACCCAATTGTGGACACGACACTAGCCCCAAACATACAAGCATATGCCAAATTGATCTATAGGACCAATTGACACACACAATAAATGTCAATTTCGAAATTTCCCAAAAATTGACACAAAAAGTACCATAACTTTCTCAATAGACCTCCTATGAACACAAAACCAAAACCTATGTGTAGCCTATGCATATGGGTTGATTTTCCATGGTTAAATCTCAGATTTAGAACCTAAATTAAGGAAAAAAAAACTGAATTATACCTATTGGGAGATGAATTCCCAATGAAATCTCCAAAATTGGTGAAATTGGCCTCCAACTTGTAGATCCTTGCTCCTCTTTGTAGATCCATGCTTCCTCCTTGTAGATCCTTGCTCTAATAGTCTCTAATGGTGATTTGGGAAATAATTGGGTGAAAATTTAGTAGGAATTTGGTTGAGAAAATTTTCTAGATCTAGATTTGGAATGAAAAATAAAGAGAGGGAAAGTTTTTATCCCATTTATATAGGCTTCACTTGCCCCCCCCCCCCTCAAGCTACTATATAAAGTCTAAAATACCCCTTGGGGTCTCTCATGAAAAAATTAATTAAGAAGGGAAGCTTCTAGTCTAATGGGTTTAACATAATTAATCATCCTCCTAATAATTGGGCTTCTAATTATTGGGCTCAATTCTAACTAGAATTAAATGTTGGTCCATGAGTCTAAACTAAACTAGTTGGTCCACTAACACAAGTCCAAAAATAAATCTAACATGCTAATAATAAATAAATAATACAATAAATAAAATTTAATATGCACAATATTTAATTAATTTTTAAATGACTAAAATATCATTTCCTAGAAAATATGGTAGTGACAAATCTACCCCCCTTAGAAGAATTTTGTTCTCGAAATTAAAACTCTCACCCCTCTCTCTTGGCCAGTCATATTCTATTCATACAAATCTTACTATGGTCAAATCCCATCAATCATAGTCTAAAATAGTATATATCCTATAACATATAATCATATCATTCTACTGAAAGAGAAATCATACTTGGATATAGTCTCTAACTATCATGAAATCAGTCTTTGCCCTGCTGAGATGTCTTCCTTTACTGGTAAGGGAATCTGCTATGCCACATGTGGCCTATTTCATCAGACACTATTAATCATCAATCTTGTCAAGATATTCTTAATACTGAGGGTTACTAAATACTAGCGATATACTCTAATTCTAGGTCATGGACATGCTTAGCTCACTGGCACTTGCTACTTAGGATACTATTCAAGATACTGGTAAGATACTACCCCTTGTTCTGTTTCAATCACCAAAATTTCTCAATCATTCTTTTGCAAGAAATATTTCTATACCTTTTCAATCATGTGTTTTATTAGCATACCCTCGTCCAACTTATCACTCCCTAAAGGATGCCTTACTTAAATCTTGTTACTGTCTACACAAGGCATCAGCTCTCATATGTATTTTGATGATATCCGTATACCAAGTTACTCATGTCTCTCCTCTATATTATTATATTAGTCACTAAAATGCTTGCCTAAACTTTCATAATACTTGAGGTACTTTGTTTCTTGTTACTAGGGTATCTCTTTCTATCTGATACTTGGTGCAACTGATCCTCTAATATTTGTTTAATCATCTTAAGCTTCTCATCTGTACATTAGTATCACAATACATATACAATTACTTTCTAGCCATTACAACACCATGATATCTCACTGGTATCCTTATACCCCTCGGACTATTCTCTGATACATTAGACCTCTATACTCAAAATTGGCAAGGTACTATACCTACTAAACTTACTTCTCTATATATATTGTCTCCCTCCTCTACTGCTTGGATCACTTGTACTATTACTCCCAAATATCTTTATATCTATATTAACCGATACACCAATCCAATATCATTACACAATGTACTTACTGTTACTAGCACATTACTCAGCTAATCCCTGATATAGAAACACTAGCACTCTTGATATAGTAACACTAGCTTTCTAACTACACAACATATGTCCTTAAGGTTCTAGGGTACTAGCTTCATCATTACAGCACCTCATAATACTCACTGAAAATCATGATCACTTGCATCCAATGCACTAGTTATTAACTTCTATAATACACACATTTAACTTCACTCTCAAAGGTCGACATATGATTCCATATCTCTATTGATGTATATGTATCTCTCCTCAAACCTTACAGACGGATATGCAAATCAGTGATGCACTATATATCTTCTATGACAAATCTTGATATTTCTCAACCCATGACATAATATTAACACTCAAGCTTTCACTTTCTAATACTCATGAACTTCCACGCTGACACTTATCATTCACTATACATCCTGCACACAATTTCTCGATATTTCTTCCACCTATTGCTTCCAACAAATCACTAGCCTCAATATTAGGTGAGATACCCATCACTAATCATATACTGGTATACTCCTAACTACTCACAATAATGCTCTACTTTATCTTAACACAAGTCTTACTACTTTAGCACAATGTATTATTATTCTCCCATGCTCTCCCATACACTTATGGGTACCCTTCCACTATGGCACACTCATTAATACTCTTGATGCATATACATATCTATAGTCTTGACACACCCAAGTATCAACCACCAATTTGAATATTATACTTCATTGATTTCCAACACAATTTTCTTGATACTTAATTGTTACATGGATCACCCAACTACATGAATGCATGATTATCCTAAATTGGTATGCTTACTTTGATACTAACTCATGGAACCACTACTGATATTCTCTACTCCCTCTTCTACCTATAGTAACTACTAACTTATAATTACATCTATCATAGAACTAATGCTATAAAGTACTATGCTATGGGTTATCCCTAGATTTATGCCTATTGCTCACATGCCTAACCAAGAACCACTTACAGACTCATAAGTCACACTCTCAATAGTCAATACTAATACTCAAGATACAGACATAATTGTAACTCACCAATTATCACACTAACAAGGACTCTAATAGAAATAAGCTCTATAAGGAACTAGAGAACTGAAGGTATCTTTACTGCTTAGCTAAAGAATGATGGAACAAAGTTCTACAATAACAGAAATGAATAAGTATTGAGATGATACTTTAAGAACCAATTTAAGATACAATCTGATAATCATACACGTCTGTCCAAAATTATGATACTCAGAATTCTCGCCACGCCAGTAAACATAGCTGCGATAAACGATAGATTCCATAACTAGGGTATGCAACTCTATAATCATGTTATCTAGAATTCTTACCACGCCAAAATGTATGACTGCGAGAAACACTAAATTTTATAACTAAGATATGTACATCCGAAGTCAGGTCCCTACGTTTTTCGCTACGCCAGCTAATATGGCTGCGATAAACTCCAGGCTCCATAACCAAAGTAGACGTTTTACCTTTCTCACTGTCCTCATCAACATAAGTCATCAGATGATACCGTAACTTAGTCCTTAAAATTTCTCTCGACATAAAACAAACTAAATAACGAACACCAAGAATTTTGAACATCCGATCACCAAGAATCAAATTCAACAATAGATCACCAAGAATCAATTTCAACAACAACAAGTGAGAGCGAACAGAAACAAGAGAAAAGATTTGAAATGGGAATTATAATAAGATTCTCAAGGGTCATCCCAGGAATCTTTCAAGAGATTTGTGATTGAGTATCCTCTCTCATCCTAATGTCCTATGTCCTATATCCTTTCGCAGGCACGCAGTAGTACAACTAAGTTGTCGCACTACCACGACATCGTAAAACTTGCGAAGCCTGACCTGCATGGGCCACCACTAAAAATGTGTCATGACCCGCACCCGATGTAGGGATGCAAGTCAGAAACAACGTCCAGCCTACGCCATAGAATCGACGGTAGAACGCTGTCTTGGTGTCATGCCCCGATCTTCCGCAGGCTATTTCGGTCGTCCCCGCTAGGCGGGAATCACCCTCGCCAGCGCTCCCGCGGGACGATCGCTTTGACCCATCCGGGTGTGATGCCGCACGAGCGTGAGCCACGCCCATGCAAGACCATGGTTCATTGGCTGGCGGTAAGAGTTCTAAGCCACATAGTCGCACAGATTGTCCGAGTGCAGCGGAGTCATGAACGCATAGCGATTCGGTAACAGGTTCACTGAGTCGACAATATAGCGGAAGCATTGAAACAAAAGTTGAAGTAAAGCAAGCTCTTTTATTGATATAAACATGTGTTACAGGCGGCGTATAGCCGAGATTACAAGTCGCTCAAGCCTCTCTCTCCGAAACAGTAAAATCATGCCAAGTGGCTACAATTGTGGATTAATTGTACAGGCGATGTACAGGCGAGTTCGGGCTATGTTCACAACATTATGTCTTGTATATGTGCTTCAATTTTGGACGCACCGTTGCTTCGGAGTGATCTTCACGCCTAAGCACGCACGTTGGAGGCATCCGCACCACACGAGGTTCTCCCGCACCCTGCATACAAACTGATGGATTATCAGTACATTGAATGCACTGGTGGAAAAGCTACTCGCCCGCTCGACAAATCCAAACACGTAATACAGGTTTCGTGCACAACTATTAAGTTGTTTTTCTAGTTGCCTTAGGATCAGTTTCATGCAATTATTGAATAGCCTAACTCGTGTCGGGCAGTGCACCGTGCAACATGAGAGGAAACACGGCGAGACTTACCAACTTACCATCTCCTTCCCTGTCCAAGGCAAACATTGAGGCAAATATCGTTAATTCAAGCACGGACAAGTATAAGCATTCAGGGGCATAGCATATGCAAATACGAGGGTCATTTTAACATGATCGTTCAGGTGTTCAGTTGTTCATTTGATGCGATGCAGTGACTCGCACGCGGGTAGCCGCTAAGCGAGGATGACTTATCTATATGAACAGAAGTCGCTGGCAAAGCCATTATGGACGTAGTCGAGGACAAGGATAGCATGCTACGAGAGTACACGAGGTACCGCAAGCTACCCAGTCCCGAACACGACGACTACACACGAGCTCCATCCGGACCGGATCGGCCCCAGTGCCCCGATGACCGTCCGTGGAACTAGTCCGTGACATGCACTTTCTTTAGGGTCTTTCAATTATCACGAGATACACGAGAACACAAAAACATGCGTGAACTAGAACAAGAGAACATGAGAACACGAGTGCATGGGAACACGAGTACACGAGTACACGGGATACTTGGATCTTGTTTCTGTACAATAACTTGCCTTGATGCATTCCCCTGGTTCTGGGCTGCCTGGTGACCTAACGGTCCCGGATACTTACAGGGTCAATCATGCACGGAACGACTACTTAGTAGTCTCCCGCAGTTGGATGTAAAAAAGGCAACATTCAAGCAGACAAGCATGCGTTCTAAGGAACATAAGTAAACACGTTTGCTCGGACCCGAAGGTAAGCCGAGAGATGAAACCGTCAAGGGACTTAGCATGCGAGGGTCTGAACATATATAAGCAGTATTTCATTTTCCATGTTCTAGCATAGCAATACAAGTTGGGATTATTCCCTTAGCTAGGTGCGTTGGATTTATTAGCATGCAGGGGGTGAATCACCTAGCGACTAGCATGAACATTCCAGATTTTATGTGTGCTGGCTAAGCAAAGACAAGTTTACCGTAGCCACCCACCTTAGCGATGATTCGCCTCGGTAGAGCGATACGTCAAGCGAGCCTCTGAAAGCCTAAGCTGGATTCCTGTAGGGACAAGTCTGGATATCCTTTGTTTCTTGTTTTGAGGCAAAGCGGGTCGGGACAGTTGCACTATTGCCGATTGAGTCGGCAGTTCGTTTGAGCGGAACGGGGTGTTACATCCTACCCAACTCAGAAAAAGTCTCGTCCTCGAGACTTACTGAGGACAAGCAGTAATCTAGGGTTGAGGCAATCCTAGACAAGTCGTTGTACTTGTTCATTTGGATATTCACTTGCACAAGCTTCGAAATCAGCATATCGCTTAGACTGGATCGTGCGCACTTTCGAAGGACCCCTCTAGCGTGAACACGTCAACCAGCTTAGTAATAGCGAAGTCTTAGCACTCTAGTTTCACCTTTTCTTAAGTCTTGGATGGTGCACTAGTTCAAGGCGTCCCTCGAATAGATGCATTCAACCAAACTTAGAGTTAGTAAAATCGGACAAGCTACTAGCGATACTCTCAAGGGTTCGCACAGGTTGGCACAAAGGCCACTCGCAGCACAGCAACATACAAGCAAGCATATCATTACATTCAAAACGTATTTTGAAAGTATTTAGACTTATTGTTGGAACATCCCACTGAGGCATTGAGCGAGAGCGTGCACATAATCCACGAACGAGCTTTCAAAACAGAGATAACGAATCGAAGTCCAAAGGCGTAGAAGCCAGGCTCTGATACCAACATGTCACGCCCCGATCTCCCGCAGGCTATTTCGGCCGTCCCCGCTAGCCGAGAATCACCCTCGCCAGCGCTCCCGCGGGACGATCGCTTTGACCCATCCGGGCGTGATGCCGCACGAGCGTGAGCCACGCCCGTGCAAGGCCATGGTTCATTGGCTGGCGGTAAGAGTTCTAAGCCACAGAGTTGTACCGATTGTCCGAGTGCAGCGGAGTCATGAACGCATAACGATTCGGTAACAGGTTTACTGAGTCGACAATATAGCGGAAGCATTGAAACACAAGTTGAAGTAAAGCAAGTTCTTTTATTGATATAAACATGTGTTACAGGCGGCGTATAGCCGAGATTACAAGTCGCTCAAGCCTCTCTCTCCGAAACAGTAAAATCGTACCAAGTGGCTACAATTGTGGATTAATTGTACAGGCGATGTTCAGGCGAGTTTGGGCTATGTTCACAACATTATGTCTTGTATATGTGCTTCAGTTCCGAACGCACCGTTTCTTCGGAGTGATCTTCACGCCTAAGCACGCACGTTGGAGGCATCCGCACCGCACGAGGTTCTCTCGCACCCTGCATACAAACTGGTGGATTATCAGTACATTGAATGCACTGATGGGGAAGCTACTCGCCCGCTCGACAAATCCAAACACGTAATACAGCTTTTGTGCACAACTATTAAGTTGTCTTTCTAGTTGCCTTAGGATCAGTTTCATACAATTATTGAATAGCCTAACTCGTGTCGGGCAGTGCGCCGTGCAACATGAGAGGAAACACGGCGAGACTTACCAACTTACCATCTCCTTCCCTGTCCAAGGCAAACATTGAGGCAAATATCGTTAATTCAAGCACGGGCAAGTATAAGCATTCAGGGGCATAGCATATGCAAACACGAGGGTCATTTTAACATGATCGTTCAGGTATTCAGTTATTCATTTGATGCGATGCAGTGACTCGCACGCGGATAGCCGCTAAGCGAGGATGACTTATCTATATAAACAGAAGTCGCTGGCAAAGCCATTATGGACGTAGTCGAGGACAAGGATAGCATGCTACGAGAGTACACGAGGCGCCGCAAGCTACCCAATCCTGAACACGACGACTACACACGAGCTCCATCCGGACCGGATCGGCCCTAGTGCCCCGGTGACCGTCCGTGGAACTAGTCTGCGACATGCACTTTCTTTAGGATCTTTCAATTATCACGAGATACACGAGAATACGAGAACACGCGTGCACTAGAACAAGAGAACACGAGAACACGAGTGCACGGGAATACGAGTACACGAGTACACGGGATACTTGGATCTTGTTTCTGTACAATAACTTGCCTTGATGCATTCCCCTAGTTCGGGGCTGCCTGGTGACCTAACGGTCCCGGATACTTGCAGGGTCAATCATGCACGGAACGACTACTTAGTAGTCTCCCGGAGTTGGATGTAAACAAGGCAACATTCAAGCAGACAAGCATGCATTCTAAGGAACATAAGTAAACACGTTTGCTCGGACCCGAAGGTAAGCTGAGAGATGAAACCGTTAAGGGACTTAGCATGCGAGGGTCTGAACATATATAAGCAGTATTTTATTTTCCATGTTCTAGCATAGCAATACAAGTTGGGATTATTCCCTTAGCTAGGTGCGTTGGATTTATTAGCATGCAGGGGGTGAATCACCTAGCGACTAGCATGAACATTCCAGATTTTATGTGTGCTGGCTAAGCAAAGACAAGTTCACCGTAGCCACCCACCTTAGGGATGATTCGCCTCGGTAGAGCGATACGTCAAGCGAGCCTCTGAAAGCCTAAGCTGGATTCCTGTAGGGACAAGTCTGGATATCCTTTGCTTCTTGTTTGAGGCAAAACGGGTCGGGACATTTGCACTATTGCCGATTGAGTCGGCAGTCCGCTTGAGCAGAACGGGGTGTTACACTTAGTCTACTATACTATCTAAAATCTCACAATAATATGAAGTCTGCCAATAAAATCTCAACACAAAACTCAATCACATTCTAAAGCACGAGAAGATATCAAGGAAGTCTAACATAACTATCCATTCAATATATATAAACAATAATAGAAACAATATCCAATCTCATACTCTATGCCGAAAATAAATCCGGTACCAAAATGCTAAAGCGACTAACTATAAAAACTAATGATTCGAATAAACCTTCCGGCAATCACTCCAGAACTAGTAGATCCAAGTATGCACCATCTATAAGTCGAAGTCCATAGTATGTCGGATACCAATCTCTCGGATCCTCTGTAAAATATTTTTCAGTCAGGAATGGAGCGAAGTACATACCTCTAAAAACAGTTTTAAATACATAATCGAGCATATATAACAAGCAATAGAAAAAAGATACAAGATGCACAAGTAGAAAGAATATACAATACAGGGTGAACAGGCAATAAGCACAATAGCAACTGGAAGTAAATACGAGAAATAACTGTAAGTAGAGAACAAGAATACTAATTATGTGTTTTAGAGTGTAAGTTCGTTATGTGATCGGTTTAGGTTGCACATGAGGTATAAAGGTAACTCCATTATACGTGAGGTGTATAATCGACATGCACATGAGATCAAGAGGGCTTTGATCGCATAACCAACTCCTACTCCCCCTCTCCAACCAATACTCATGGATCCAATCACGACACATTACGTACATGATCACGATATAGTCACACTAGCACACGAAATAGTGGATGCACAAGAAGCACATGAAAGTCAATACCCGATGCATACGATGAAATATATGTGACTGGGTACCCGTTGCACACGGTAGGGGATAACACCTCCTGACGGGATCAATATAGCACCAGTCCGTGAAATCACTGTGTCGAAAATCAATGTATACAATTCTAGAACATGCATATATACAATATTATGAATTGAAAATAATCAGAGAAATCTACTCGCCTGCGGTCCAGAGCAATGAATATCAAACTATCCGAACTGGTGTCACACAAACCTATATATGGAATATTATATTAATACAAGGATCTGGAAGAAAATAAGTTAAACTAGTCAACTTCTAGTTCATAAAGTCATTTCTAAGTCAAAAGTCAAACTAGGTCAACTCTAAGTCAAACCGGTCAAACTATAGTCAAACTATGGTCAACTATGGTCAACTACCTATTTCTAGGTTGCATAAGTCTAACTCAAAATATTGGGCTCACACACTATGAATCTAGGTCATACAAGCTACAACTTAGGATACTAAGATAACGTATCTCAGGATACGCAAACAATAGGTAAATATCACATATCTATAATAAAGCAATATTAAATATATAAATCATAATTACAAATGCTAAATGATTATCTTGGTTTTGAACCAACTTGGTATCGCAATAGTAAACCTCTATCTTGATACCCAAACCCAATACCTTGGATATCCTTAATACCTTGGCATTTACCTTGGTATCTCAAGGTAATGTCACTCTAGTATATATATATTAACTATCCAACTATAACTATAAACTACCATGTATTTAGTATTTATACCATACTATATACCTTATTTTAGTCACCTTAATACCAACCCATAATGAGTTTACAACTATCATATTACTATGCCAATACCTACTACTCATACCTTGGTATATCTTGATACTTACCTTGGTATCTCAAGATAATTGCCAAAACTTCATATATGTACTAACTACCCAACAATAATTACATATATCAATCCAATACAACTCTAGTATGTACTAATAGAATAAATACTAACTACCAACTACACACTAACTATTAATACATATATACGTACATACATACTTAAAAATATATAATATATAAAAGATAATTATAACCATTGATAACTAAAATATACTAACTTACTCAATAATATTATGTGCTACAACTAAATATATACATATATAGTATAATACAAATAACAATTAGGAACATATTTTTATATATATTAATTACCATATATATATATTTAAATACATATATATAACCCACCATATATATTTATATAATATATATTTAAATACATATATATAACCCACAATATATATTTATACAATATATATTTAAATACATATAATCCATAATATATATATATATATATATTTATACAATATATATTTAAATACATATATATAACCCATAATATATATTTATACAATATATATTTAAATACATATATATAACCCACAATATATATTTATACAATATATATAAAACTATATATATAACTATACATACACTTATACATAGTAAATTATATAAAATACCACATAGTAACATACACACACATACATATTAATATGTATATATAACTATACATATATGTATACGTATATAAAATCATACACTATATAAATACATAACAATATATAATATAACTATATATATAACCACATATAAATATATCTACTATATTATATATACATATACTACCACTTATAAATATATATATCTACATGTAGAAAAATAGCTATATAATAAATATACACATATAGTATATGCATAGGTACATAGATCTAAGACACAACATTACATAAATATATACACAATATTATATATATATATATATATATATATATATATATATATATATATATATATATATATATATATATATATATATATATATATATATATATATACATATATATAATTACACTCCTCCATGAAATAAGAACACAAAAGAATTAGATCTACAATTAAATTGTACATACATGGACCGTATCACCCCGTATCCCACTAGATTTATGATACGCATGTGACACGAGTCCACCACACATCCAAACGTACCCCGAAGGACACGAACAAGTTATATATATTATTTATGAACAATACGAAGAGTCAAATATAAATTTACGTGTCCGTGTCAAAATGTGACATGCTCAAAGTCCCGTGTCGGAGGAAAAATCTCCAAATTAACACGTATCACCAAATTGATGGAATACGACCTACACGTACCTAATTATGGACATGAAACTAGCCCCAAACACACAAGCACATGCCAAATTGATCTATAGGACCAATTGACACACACAACAAATGTCAATTTCGGAATTCCCCAAAAATTGACACAAAAAGTACCATAACTTTCTCAATAGACCTCCTATGAACACAAAACCAAAATCTATGGGTAGCCTATGCATATGGATTGATTTTTCATGGTTAAATCTTATATTTAGAACCTAAATTAAGGAAAAAATTGAATTATACCTATTGGGAGATGGATTCCCAATGAAACCTCCAAAATTGGTAAAATTGGTCTCCAACTTGTAGATCCTTTGCTCCTCTTTGTAGATCCATGCTTCCTCCTTGTAGATCCTTGCTCTAATAGCCTCTAATGGTGATTTAGGAAATAATTGGGTAGAAATTTAGTAGGGATTTGGTTGAGAAAATTTTCTAGATCTAGATTTGGAATAAAAAATAAAGAGAGAAAGTTTTTATCCCATTTATATAGGCCTCACTTGCCCCCTCCCTCAAGCTTCTATATAAAGTCTAAAATACCCCTTGGGGTCTCTCATGAAGAAATTAATTAAGGAGAGAAGCTTCTAGTCTAATGGGTTTAACATAATTAATCATCCTCCTAATAATTGGGCTTCTAATTATTGGACTCAATTCTAACTAGAATTAAATGTTGGTCCATGAGTCTAAACTAAACTAGTTGGTCCACTAACACAAGTCCAAAAATAAATCTAACATGCTAATAATAAATAAATAATACAATAAATAAAATTTAACATGCACAATATTTAATTAATTACCAAATGACTAAAGTATCATTTTCTAGAAAATATGGTAGTGACAGAACTCAGCTATTTACAGTACGACACTCTTGATTCAGACACGGGTATTGCTTTCATTATATTGTCATGAAACTGATCCTAAGGCCAAGACTAGAAAGACAACATAATTAATGGTGCACATAATAAATGAACGTGCTTATTTTGTGGCATGGGTGAGAGGCCTCCCAACCAGTGCATTCAATGTACTGATACCCAACCAGATTGCATGCAGGGTGCAGGAAGAACTCGTACGGATTCAAAACTTGCTTAACGCATTGAGGCGTCGGACCGCACTTGGCGTCTTGGAGCGTGGCGCACGGACATGGAGCTCACATATATGAGACGTAATGTATGGGAATATCATCATCCAAAGTGTTGGATTCAGTTGTAAGCCTAAGGGCATTTTCATTGTAAAGAGAGAGAGAGAGAGAGAGAGAGAGAGAGAGCATGAGCGACTTGTAATCTCGGCCTAGCGTCGCTTATAATCTTTACTTTATATCAATAAAGAGCTTAATTTGGATTCAATACTTGTGTTTATTCTATGTTTCTGCTATGACGACTTTGCGAACTAGTTATCAACGGCCGTTTCGATATTTGCCTTGCACGGGCGCAACTCCAAGCTCGTGCGCTCGTCCTGATGGAAATAATTGTCCTACGGGAGCGCTGGCGCAATGATTCGAGCCTAGCGGGGACGACCGATTCCTGCGGGAGATCGGGGTATAACATTTTGGTATCAGAGCACGGTTTTACGTCTTTGGAATTCGTATCGATTTTCTCAGTTTTGAACTTATTTATTGATAATGTGATAGACGCTCTCTCTCGAGGCTTCGATGAATGTTCCATACAATGAGTCTAAATATTTTTGAAAGTGCATATGAATGATATGATTTTCTTGAACGAAATAGTTATGCGAATGCCTTTGTGCCGAACTATGTCAGACTTTATGAGAATAGTCTCATGCTTAAAATTTTTAAGTTACATGTGAACCAAAATGACCTTACCCTAATACTAGCGGGTTTGTATACGAGACTAGATGTCATGTCCCGCTCCCAGAATACTGGGTAAGTACGGGAACTGACATGGCCAACCGTACCTTACAGAATATCGAAGTAAGCCACAATATGTTAAGGATGTCTATAAGACAAATGAGTGAACTCTAGCATGCTATGACGTCAGTCCTAAGGCTAAAAAATCCTATAATCTCAATCCAACAATACAAGTACAAGAGTATATCATACATGAAAGTAAAGAGGCGTCCCAAATTATATGTCACATATGATCATGAAGCTAGTGAATTCAAAATGCTGCACTAGCAGGGTTTAATAATACATGATCAAATATACCAGCCATGGTCTAATATATACATCATGTTGACCGAAGTCTCAAAAATATAAGGAGCTAACTGTGCTACTTACTAAACACCACAAAAGAAGTAATCAAGACGAGGGGTGGAAGAAGGAAACCCACTCCATCCCTTCCCCAACCGAACCTCCACCTCCATCTCCCTCTTCTCTCTCTCCCCCACTCGGTAATCTCTTTCTCCACTTCCTTGGAGATCCTGCCGGCATCCTCCTTAAACCTGAGAGCACCTCCACCTCCACCTCCACCCGGATCCACACGACCGACCACCACCCACACAAGACCACGACAGAAGCCTCATTCCCTTTGTTCAGACGTGAGGAGCTCCTTAATCACCCGTGTACCCCCTCCCTCGAGCCTAGGCCGGCCACAGAGGAGGTGCAACCACCCGGAGGTCGAAAACATCTTAAGAGTTCAAACAACCATCACCAACATCAAGTTCTTGGTAACTTTTTCCATCATCTCATTCTTTCATATTATTTGGATTAAAGATGAGCTATGAAATCATCCATGTACACTCCATGAATCACCATTTTCTTATGGTTTAACTATGCACATACCAAGTTAATAACTATAATACTGCATATGTTTGTATTGAAGATGTAATGTAGATAATGAGATATTGCACTCTAGTTAAATAAATTTTAAAATTAATAATAATAATAATAATTATATATGTATTAATACTTGTATTTAGTGGATCAGTTGATACACAAATGAAGGGTAGAGTGCATGCATGGTAATGATGACTATGTATAGTTATATTGCATGCAAACATATAAACTTGTGTATATTGAGTGTGCGTGAATAAATATTAATAATTAAAATAAAATTTAGAATATTAAACTTATTTATTTTCGTATTTTAAGATGTTAATTTGTGAAATAAAATAGTTACATGCATGCTTAATTAACCAGTTAGCGTTGTATAGCATTTTGCGACATTGAACACTACTTACGTACGTGTAAGAATATGTTGGTTAACCACATTTAAAGGCCTATATGTACACGTACTATAACAATGTATGAGACCCTCACGAAGTTATAACTAAATTATGCTATGTGGTTGTTGGCACGTTAACTAAAGCCATGCGACTGTTAGAATTATTGCCACGAAGATTATAACTTTGTTGATGTGCGTGTAGAGACTATATATTTTTATATAAAGTAGATAATGGAGGAATTAGAATTAATTTAAGTAATATTGGTAGGGCACGTGGGTGTCGCAGTACCATCGGACGTAGAATTTGGATCTGCTACAGCGCAACAGCCGGCAAGTGTATCTTGCCTTGGTCTCAGTAAATTGTGCTTAAGTTTCATATTTTAGTTTATATTTTATTACATGTACTTATCTGTGACCCAAGGACCGTAACGTTACTTAGCGTCCGAATCATATTCGGGTGCCGACTTCCGTACGTAAAAATTGGGTATCGTGAGATTGCATTGTCGACGTATACTTTATGCGTGCAACTCTTGCACGATTTACCTTAGGACACTGTACAACACTCTCATGTACAGAAGCCTCACTTGAGATATTCGAGTATTCCGGCTTCTGTATTAGGACAGGACTTGAAGCATGTGCTAAAATGACATAATGTTATGTACACCTTGGCTTGAGACATAGATAGTGATTGTCTTGTATGCCATGGACATGAGACGTGAGATACATGGGGTTGGGGAGAACTTACCATACCGTTGGGCTACCACACACGACTTGCTACTGATGCTTGCGCTTCGGGCCCTAGTGTTGTAACACCCCGTTCCGCTCAAGCGGACTGCCGTCTCAATCGGCAATAGTGCAGCTGTCCCGACCCGCTTTGCCTCAAAGAGAATGCAAAGGATATCCAGACTTGTCCCTACAGGAATCCGGCTTGGACTTTCAGAGGCTCGCTCAGACGTATCGCTCTACCGAGGCGAATCATCGCTAAGGTGGGTGGCTACGGTGAACTTGTCTTTGCTTAGCCAGCACACATAAAATCTAAAATATTTTATGCTAGTCGCTAGGTGAATAACTGTAGCGCGCCGTTCCCCCGGTGCGGGGAGCGCGGCTAAGAAACACAAACGGTATCGTTCGATCGGGATAGATTGAATTAAGAACTCGTCCTCGTTATGGATTTGTTTCTTCGGAATCGATTCCCATATTCAGTAGACTGCGCCCCAAGGATCGGCTTAGCGGCAGAGTCAGGAGGGACCTCTCCGCTGCTATCTTTTATTGCCTCGGTTTTCGATGTCGCTTGTTGCTTTCGTGCTTTGAGTTGGTTTTGGGATTTGCTTATTTTCCTTGAACGGTTTCGATGGTTTTCATTATTTTCGTTCATTGACTTGCACTTCTATTCCGAGAATGGAAAGAGAGGAAGAAGTATTAATCGAGCTGTTCGTGTGCAGGTGAACGAGCAGTAGGCGGCTTGCGAGCGGAGTCGTGAAGCGCCTCTTTCCTTCTTCCTTCCAAAATCTAAGTGAGTGGCTACCAACCCGATTAGCTAGCTCTGCTTCCAGCTTCACTCCGTTGCCCCGATCAAACGATACCAAGTAATAATAAAAGAAACTAAGATAAAAGAGAATAGACTTGGTTAATACTGCTTGTCAATCAAAACTGTGAACGGTTCCTTATTTGCATGCGTGTTCGCTCGGAAATATTTATCATATGCATAATACAAGTTAGAATGTATGCTCTTCTTTAAATTATGCTATGAACATAACTCATCCTGAATGCAATAATCTGATAGGGAGACTATGCCAAAGTAGCTCTCCTCCTGTTACTGTCCCGTGCCTGTTATTGCCCTGATTTGCCTCAACTGCTAACTTAGTGTATATGTTGATCACGGACAACTTGTGCACAAGGCCCTTAGTTCCTGCGGACGGTCGCTGGGGCACTGGCACCGATCCGATCCGGGCGAAAACTCTCCTGTTTAGTCATCCTGTGCAAGGACGGAATGGCGTGCAGCACTCCCGTGCTCTCGCTGCATACCATCCTCGTCAGTGACTAAAATTGGTCCAATATGGCATCCAGCCAGTGATCCCCTGTATATTTAAACCTGTTGCATACTAACTTGTGTTTCCGTGGCAGGGAAGGCAAGGTAAGTATTGTGCAGGTAATTCAGACGGTCAGGTAAAATCTACCGAACGGTGGCACGTTCATTTCAGTAAATTCAATATGCTGCTTACTTGTAAATGAACTAAGGCAAGATAGAAACCCACAAAAATATGCATGCTTCACTAAACAATGTGTTGATTGGTATAGTCAGGCTAGCTCGCCTTCACCAGCATGTTTCGATATGCTGACCCTCGTTGAAACAGGTTCTCCGCACCAAGGTGAACCGAGCGAGGAGCCGAAGTCGTCTACCCGATCCAGTCCAACTGTTGGCGCATCTTCACCGCGCCCCCGAAGCATTTTGGAGTCAGGAGCCTGCAACTCTTCATACACAAATGCAGCTCCGTGGCAAAGCGATCCTCCAGCCTGGAGGTCTTTATCGTTTTGAGTTTATAAAAGGATGTAATGCAAAGGACTGCTATCTCATTTCGAGTCAACCCTTTTGTAAGCCGTTCGGCATATTAGCTAACTCGTTCAGGAGTTTGTAATAGATGTTCATTATCAATAAAGAGAACTTTTCTATGTTTCAAATCTGTGTTTCAATTTATCTGCGTACTCTGAATATGTGTTTGCTATGTAAATCATTAAAGCCTTGTGCGGGCGCAACTCCAGGCCCGCACGGCGGTCACGACTCGGGGGACGCCTCGGGGCGTGACATAGTGGTATCAGAGCACAGATTCAAAGTTCCTTAGACTTCGTGCTAGAAAAGTTCCTTTAACGATCAAATTCCTATGCGAACTCTTGAACTCGCTAGGCCAAAATGAGATACGTTCATGCAATAAGTCCATAATACGTTATGATCCTAATGTAATTTACCTTCTTTTGAAGGAATGGATCCAGCGTAATCTGCAGCGCAACCACCGATCGAAACACAAGAGAGCAGTTCGGGCAATTCGGGAAGCTCTCGAAGCCAACGAGGCATGTCTCAAGTCGTTCCGCTTGAGCGGGTAATGCAAATGTTAGAATCGCAACGACAACGAGACGATGCTCGCCAAGCCAAGCTCGAGAGTAATCTAGAGACCCGATTCTCAGTCCAACAGAAGCAGGTCGATGCCCTGCAACAAATCGTTCAGACTTTGGCTGCCAACCATTCCGCCGCAACAGCAGCGACTCCGGTGGAACAGCCCGTGCTTGAAGTGGAGACGCCTCAAATTCCAAGGCCGAGGGACGTGACTGCCTTCAACTTGGGCCATTTCAAGAAAGTCTGCAACACCCCATTCAACGGGACTGAGGACCCAGTGGTAGCTCTAGATTGGCTAGCCGAGATTGAAGACCACTTCACTCTGCTAGAGGTCCCCGAAGATAAGTGCGTCGCATGTGCGCAACTGTAGCTCCGCCTCAACGCACACGATTGGTGGGACGTGCATCGACGATCTCTCCAATTTGATCACGGAGAGGAGGCGATCTCGTGGACGACCTTTCGTGCCGCGTTCGAAGAGGAGTTTATACCGCCTCCAGTACAACGTCAAATAGAAAATGACTTCGTGCAACTGAGGCAAGGCAGGATGACAGTTAAAGAGTATTCCGCCGAATTCAACCGACTCTCCAAATTCGCTAGGGCCTATTTACCTGATACAGCGAGTCGAGCTAGAAGATTTGAAGGTGGTCTCCGTCCTGCCATCCATTCGCACGTGGTCAATAATCAGTACGGGACAATGCGTGAAGTCATGAATCATGCCCTATCCCTCGAGCCGCAGTATCCTCACGTTTCCACCGGCGCTGTGCATACCTACAATCACAAACGCCAAGGCAACGAGGGAGGAAACAACGCTGCAAAGCGTCACAATGATGGCGGGAAGCAGAAGACAAATCCCAACCAAACATGTAACTTCTGTAGGAAGCCAGGGCACCTGTTCAAGGATTGTCGAAAGCGACTCGGGAATTGCCTCCGTTGTGGTGATCCAACCCATCGGGTGGATGCTTGTCCTGTCCCGGATCGTCGCCCTCGGCATAATGCTCCCTAACGGTAGGCCCTATTCCTAAGTTTTGGGACGAAACTTCCAATTGGTTGGGTAGGATGTAGCGCCCCGTTCCCCCGGTGCGGGGAGCGCGGCTAAGAAACACAAACGGTATCGTTCGATCGGGATAGATTGAATTAAGAACTCGTCCTCGTTATGGATTTGTTTCTTCGGAATCGATTCCCATATTCAGTAGACTGCGCCCCAAGGATCGGCTTAGCGGCAGAGTCAGGAGGGACCTCTCCGCTGCTATCTTTTATTGCCTCGGTTTTCGATGTCGCTTTTTGCTTTCGTGCTTTGAGTTGGTTTTGGGATTTGCTTGTTTTCCTTGAACGGTTTCGATGGTTTTCATTATTTTCGTTCATTGACTTGCACTTCTATTCCGAGAATGGAAAGAGAGGAAGAAGTATTAATCGAGCTGTTCGTGTGCAGGTGAACGAGCAGTAGGCGGCTTGCGAGCGGAGTCGTGAAGCACCTCTTTCCTTCTTCCTTCCAAAATCTAAGTGAGTGGCTACCAACCCGATTAGCTAGCTCTGCTTCCAGCTTCACTCCGTTGCCCCGATCAAACGATACCAAGTAATAATAAAAGAAACCAAGATAAAAGAGAATAGACTTGGTTAATACTGCTTGTCAATCAAAACTGTGAACGGTTCCTTATTTGCATGCGTGTTCGCTCGGAAATATTTATCATATGCATAATACAAGTTAGAATGTATGCTCTTCTTTAAATTATGCTATGAACATAACTCATCCTGAATGCAATAATCTGATAGAGAGACTATGCCAAAGTAGCTCTCCTCCTGTTACTGTCCCGTGCCTGTTATTGCCCTGATTTGCCTCAACTGCTAACTTAGTGTATATGTTGATCACGGACAACTTGTGCACAAGGCCCTTAGTTCCTGCGGACGGTCGCTGGGGCACTGGCACCGATCCAATCCGGGCGGGAACTCTCCTGTTTAGTCATCCTGTGCAAGGACGGAATGGCGTGCAGCACTCCCGTGCTCTCGCTGCATACCATCCTCGTCAGTGACTAAAATTGGTCTAATATGGCATCCAGCCAGTGATCCCCTGTATATTTAAACCTGTTGCATACTAACTTGTATTTCCGTGGCAGGGAAGGCAAGGTAAGTATTGTGCAGGTAATTCAGACGGTCAGGTAAAATCCACCGAACGGTGGCACGTTCATTTCAGTAAATTCAATATGCTGCTTACTTGTAAATGAACTAAGGCAAGATAGAAACCCACAAAAATATGCATGCTTCACTAAACAATGTGTTGATTGGTATAGTCAGGCTAGCTCGCCTTCACCAGCATGTTTCGATATGCTGACCCTCGTTGAAACAGGTTCTCCGCACCAAGGCGAACCGAGCGAGGAGCCGAAGTCGTCTACCCGATCCAGTCCAACTGTTGGCGCATCTTCACCGCGCCCCTGAAGCATTTTGGAGTCAGGAGCCTGCAACTCTTCATACACAAATGCAGCTCCGTGGCAAAGCGATCCTCCAGCCTGGAGGTCTTTATCGTTTTGAGTTTATAAAAGGATGTAATGCAAAGGACTGCTATCTCATTTCGAGTCAACCCTTTTGTAAGCCGTTCGGCATATTAGCTAACTCGTTCAGGAGTTTGTAATAGATGTTCATTATCAATAAAGAGAACTTTTCTATGTTTCAAATCTGTGTTTCAATTTATCTGCGTACTCTGAATATGTGTTTGCTATGTAAATCATTAAAGCCTTGTGCGGGCGCAACTCCAGGCCCGCACGGCGGTCACGACTCGGGGGACGCCTCG
Organism: Iris macrosiphon; assembly: GCA_036927795.1. Lineage (NCBI taxonomy): Eukaryota > Viridiplantae > Streptophyta > Magnoliopsida > Asparagales > Iridaceae > Iris > Iris macrosiphon. The sequence goes on along the minus strand of JAYESA010000012.1, from coordinate 10,383,248 downwards.
GGGCGTGACAATAACCCCCTGCATGCTAATAAATCCAACGCACCTAGCTAAGGGAATAATCCCAACTTGTATTGCTTGCTAGAACATGGAAATGAAATACTGCTTATATATTTCAGACCCTTGCATGCTAAGTCCCTTAACGGTTTTATTCCTCGGCTTACCTTCGGGTCCGAGCAACGTGCCTGCTTACGTTCCTTAGAAACGCATGCTTGTCTGCTTGAATGTTACCGTATTTTCATCCAAACCCCGGAAGACTACTACGTAGTCGTTCCGTGCCAGAATGTTCCTGCAAGTATCCGGGACCGTTAGGTCACCAAGGCAAATCCCCGAACCAGGAGAATGCATCAAGACAGTATTCACTGTACAGAATCATGATTCAAGCATCTCCTGTAATCGTGCACTACTGTACTACTGTTCTACTGTTCTACTGTGTCACGCCCCGAGGCGTCCCCCGAGTCGTGACCGCCGTGCGGGCCTGGAGTTGCGCCCGCACAAGGCTTTTTAATGATTTGCATAGCAAGCACGTAATCAGAGTACGCAGATAAATTGAAACACAGATTTGAAACATAGAAAAGTTCTCTTTATTGATAATGAACATCTATTACAAACTCTTGAACGAGTTAGCTAATATGCCGAACGGCTTACAAAAGGGTTGACTCAAAATGAGATAGCAGTCCTGTACATTACATCCTTTTATAAACTCAAAACGATAAAGACCTCCAGGCTGGAGGATCGCTTTGCCACGGAGCTGCATTTGTGTATGAAGAGTTGCAGCTTCGGACTTCAAAAGGCTTCGCGGCGCGGTGAAGATGCGCTAACAGCTGGACTGGATCGGGAAGACGACTTCGGCTCCTCGCTCGGTTCGCCTTGGTGCGGAGAACCTGTTTCAACGAGGGTCAGCATATCGAAACATGCTGGTGAAGGCGAGCTAGCCTGACTATACCAATCAACACGTTGTTTAGTGAAGCATGCATATTTGGTTGGTTTCTATCTTGCCTTAGTTCATTTACAGTTAAGCAGCATATTGAATTTACTGAAATGAACGTGCCACCGTTCGGTGGATTTTACCTGCCCGTCTGAATTACCTGCACAATACTTACCATGCCTTCCCTGAAACGAAGACACAAGTTAGTATGCAACAGGTTTTAAATATACAGGTGATCACTGGCATAATACCACGAAGGACGATTTATAGTCTCAAGACGGACGGATGTGCAGCGCGGGTGCGAGCCCCCGCTGCACGCCTCATTTCCGATGATTCAGACGACTATACAGACGTTCCGTCCGGATCGGATCGGTCCCAGTGCCCCGGCGACCGTCCGCAGGAACCAGATTTCCTTGTGCACAAGTTGTCCGTGATCGCACGTTATATTAACTGATTTATAGCAGATCATACTGTTGAGGCAACACGAATACAGACAAGCAGAATTTCATATATGTGTTCTATATTTAGCCCGTTTTATAGAACCTTTGCACGAACAAGCATACGATAAGGCAACAGTTCACAGGTTTGATTGACAAGCATAATAACCAAGTATATTTGTCTTTTATCTTGGTTTCTTTTATTATTACTTGGTATCGTTTGATCGGGGCAACAGAGTGAAGCTGGAAGCAGAGCTAGCTAATCGGGTTGGTAGCCACTCACTTAGATTTTGGAAAGAAGAAGGAAAGAGGCGCTTCACGACTCCGTTCGCAAGCCGCCTACAGCTCGTTCACCTGCACACGAACAGCTCGATTAATACTTCTTCCTCTCTTTCCATTCTCGGAATAGAAGTGCAAGTCTATGAACGAAAACAATGAAAATCATCGAAACCGTTCAAGGAAAACAAGCAAATCCCAAAACCAACTCAAAGCACGAAAGCAACAAGCGACATCGAAAACCGAGGCAATAAAAGATAGCAGCGGAGAGGTCCCTCCTGACTCTGCCGCTAAGACGATCCTTGGGGCGCAGTCCACTGAATATGGGAATCGATTCCGAAGAAACAAATCCATAACGAGGACGAGTTCTTAATTCAATCTATCCCGATCGAACGATACCGTCTTGTGTTTCTTAGCCGCGATCTCCGCATCGGGAGAACGGGGCGCTACATCCTACCCAACTAATTGGAAGTTTCGTCCCAAAACTTAGGATAGGACCTACCGTTAAGGATTATTCTGTTGGGGCAGAAGCTTAGAGGGGAGTGGACAATCCCGAGATACATGGTCCCTTGCACCACAGTTGAAGCATAGGCCCTTGCGGCGATAACAATTGTCAGTGGTGTGCCCAGACTTTTTACAGTATTCACAGAATGGTCTCGGGTTTCCCCTTTGGGGACCGCCGTGGTTAGGGCGCTTTGCGACGGTATTTCCTCTATCATTGCCTTGGCGTTTGTGATTGTAGGTATGCACAGCGCCGGTGGAAACGTGAGGATACAGTGGCTCGAGCGATAGGGCGTGATTCATGACTTCACGCATGGTTCCATACTGATTATTGACCACGTGCGAATAGATGGCAGGGCGTAGTCCACCTTCAAACCTTCTAGCTCGGCTCGCTGCATCAGGTAAATAGGCCCTAGCGAACTTCGAGAGTCGGTTGAACTCGGCGGAGTATTGCTTAACTGTCATACTGCCCTGCCTCAGCTGCACGAAGTCATTTTCTATTTTGCGTTGTACTGGAGGCGGTATAAACTCCTCTTCAAACGCGGCACGAAAGGTCGTCCACGAGATCGCCTCCTCTCCGTGATCAAGTTGGAGAGATCGTCGATGCACGTCCCACCAATCGTGTGCGTCGAGGCGGAGCTGCAGTTGCGCGCAGGCGACGCGCCTATCTTCGGGGACCTCTAGCAGAGTGAAGTGGTCTTCAAGTTCTGCTAGCCAATCTAGAGCTACCACTGGGTCCTCAGTCCCGTTGAACGGGGTGTTGCAGACTTTCTTGAATTGGCCCAAGTTGAAGGCAATCACGTCCCTCGGCCTTGGGATTTGAGGCGTCTCCACTTCAAGCACGGGCTGTTCCACCGGAGTCGCTGCTGTTGCGGCGGAATGGTTGGCAGCCAAAGTCTGAACGATCTGATGCAGGGTATCGACCTGCTTCTGTTGGACTGAGAATCGGGTCTCTAGATTACTCTCGAGCTTAGCTTGGCGAGCATCGTCTCGTTGTCGTTGCGATTCTAACATTTGCATTACCCGCTCAAGCGGGTCGACTTGAGACATGCCTCTTTGGCTTCGAGAGCTTCCCGAATTGCCCGAACTGCTCTCTTGTGTTTCGATCGGTGGCTGCGCTGCAGATTGCGCTTGATCCATTCCTTCAAAAGAAGGTAAATTACATTAGGATCATAATGTATTATGGACTTATTGCCTGAACGTATCTTATTTTGGCCTAGCGAGTTCAAGAGTTCGCACAGGAATCTGATCGTTAAAGGAACTTTTCCAGCACGAAGTCTAAGGAACTTTGAATCTGTGCTCTGATACCACTATGTCACGCCCCGAGGCGTCCCCCGAGTCGTGACCGCCGTGCGGGCCTGGAGTTGCGCCCGCACAAGGCTTTTTAATGATTTGCATAGCAAGCACGTATTCAGAGTACGCAGATAAATTGAAACACAGATTTGAAACATAGAAAAGTTCTCTTTATTGATAATGAACATCTATTACAAACTCTTGAACGAGTTAGCTAATATGCCGAACGGCTTACAAAAGGGTTGACTCAAAATGAGATAGCAGTCCTGTACATTACATCCTTTTATAAACTCAAAACGATAAAGACCTCCAGGCTGGAGGATCGCTTTGCCACGGAGCTGCATTTGTGTATGAAGAGTTGCAGCTTCGGACTTCAAAAGGCTTCGTGGCGCGGTGAAGATGCGCTAACAGCTGGACTGGATCGGGAAGACGACTTCGGCTCCTCGCTCGGTTCGCCTTGGTGCGGAGAACCTGTTTCAACGAGGGTCAGCATATCGAAACATGCTGGTGAAGGCGAGCTAGCCTGACTATACCAATCAACACGTTGTTTAGTGAAGCATGCATATTTGGTTGGTTTCTATCTTGCCTTAGTTCATTTACAGTTAAGCAGCATATTGAATTTACTGAAATGAACGTGCCACCGTTCGGTGGATTTTACCTGCCCGTCTGAATTACCTGCACAATACTTACCATGCCTTCCCTGAAACGAAGACACAAGTTAGTATGCAACAGGTTTTAAATATACAGATGATCACTGGCATAATACCACGAAGGACGATTTATAGTCTCAAGACGGACGGATGTGCAGCGCGGGTGCGAGCCCCCGCTGTACGCCTCATTTCCGACGATTCAGACGACTATACAGACGTTCCGTCCGGATCGGATCGGTCCCAGTGCCCCGGCGACCGTCCGTAGGAACCAGATTTCCTTGTGCACAAGTTGTCCGTGATCGCACGTTATATTAACTGATTTATAGCAGATCATACTGTTGAGGCAACACGAATACAGACAAGCAGAATTTCATATATGTGTTCTATATTTAGCCCGTTTTATAGAACCTTTGCACGAACAAGCATACGATAAGGCAACAGTTCACAGGTTTGATTGACAAGCATAATAACCAAGTATATTTGTCTTTTATCTTGGTTTCTTTTATTATTACTTGGTATCGTTTGATCGGGGCAACAGAGTGAAGCTGGAAGCAGAGCTAGCTAATCGGGTTGGTAGCCACTCACTTAGATTTTGGAAAGAAGAAGGAAAGAGGCGCTTCACGACTCCGTTCGCAAGCCGCCTACAGCTCGTTCACCTGCACACGAACAGCTCGATTAATACTTCTTCCTCTCTTTCCATTCTCGGAATAGAAGTGCAAGTCTTTGAACGAAAACAATAAAAATCATCGAAACCGTTCAAGGAAAACAAGCAAATCCCAAAACCAACTCAAAGTACGAAAGCAACAAGCGACATCGAAAACCGAGGCAATAAAAGATAGCAGCGGAGAGGTCCCTCCTGACTCTGCCGCTAAGACGATCCTTGGGGCGCAGTCCACTGAATATGGGAATCGATTCCGAAGAAACAAATCCATAACGAGGACGAGTTCTTAATTCAATCTATCCCGATCGAACGATACCGTCTTGTGTTTCTTAGCCGCGATCTCCGCATCGGGAGAACGGGGCGCTACATACTGTACCACTATACTCCTGTTCTACAGTACTCGAGTATCACGTGAAATTGGAAAAGACCCTGACCTGCATGTCGCGGACAACTCGGAAATGAGGCATAGTTCCACGGACGGTCTCCGGGGCACTGGGGCCGCTCCGATCCGGATGGAACTTCACTGTTTCAGCCAACTGTACTGGACGAGATAGTGTGCAGCGCCTACCGTTCTTTCGCTGCATACCATCCGCTCCATGGCTGAACTTACTGTATAGTCTATTGTACTAAACGAGATGGCTTGTAGCACCCACTGTACTTTCGTTGCAAACTATTCTCGTTTAAGACTAGTATCCTTTATGGCTATGCCAGCGACTCATGTTCATATAGATAAGTCATCCTCGCTTAGCGGCTATCCGCGTGCGAGTCACTGCATCGCATAAATGAACAACTGAACACCTGAACGATTATGTTTAAACGACCCTCGTATTTGCATATGCTTGCCTCCTGAATGTTTATACATGCCTCTGCTCGAATTAACAAGTTGCCTTAATGTTTGCCTTGGACAGGGAAGGAGATGGTAAGTTGGTAAGTCTCGCCGTGTTTCCCCAAACATCGCACGACGCACTGCCCGACACGATAGGCTATTCAATATTTGCATAAAACTGATCCTAAGGCAACTAGAAAGACAACTTAATAGTTGTGCACGGAACCTGTATTACGTGTTTGGATTTGTCGAGCGGGCGAGTAGCTTCCCCACCAGTGCATTCAATGTACTGATAATCCACCAGTTTGTATGCAGGGTGCGGGAGAACCTCGTTCGGTGCAGATGCCTCCAACGTGCGTGCTAAGGCCAGAAGTTTCCTCTGAAGCCTTGCAACGGTGCGTCCGGAACAGAAGCACATATACAAGACATAATGTTGTGAACATAGCCTGAACATCGTCTGTACATTCATTCCACAGTTGTAGCCACTTGGCACGCTTTTACTGTTTCAGAGAGAGGCTTGAGCGACTTATAATCTCGACTATACGCCGCCTGTAACACAAGTTTATATCAATAAAAAGAGCTTGCTTTACTTTAACTTGTGTCTCAATGCTTCCGCTATATTTGTCGACTCAGTGAACCTGTTACCGATCGCCTATGCGTTCATGACTCCGCTGCACTCGGACAATCTGTGCGACTCTGTGGCTTAGAACTCTTGCCGCCAGCCAATGAACCATGGCCTTGCACGGGCGTGGATCACGCTCGTGCGGCATCACGCCCGGATGGGTTAAGCGATCGTTCCGCGGGAGCGCTGGCGAGGGTGATTTCCGCCTAGCGGGAACGGCCGATTGCCTGCGGGAGATCGGGGCGTGACAAGTGTGCTGCAGGTAGCTTGACGGGGCTTGTATGTACCTACTACTACTAGCTACTGTTGTGTCTATGCAGACCTATAGGACCGGTGGTTTAGCGGACGAATACGTTCTCACTGTATTCACTTAGATGATTTATGTTAGATTCCCTGAGCACACATGTTATTTATTTTTGTACTTTGGCTTGAGTTATTCTTGTACCTTGCTATGTCCCCTGAGGACATGGATTCGGATTATGTCCCCAGGTGTAGCAGAGGAAAGTTACCCTGAGGTTTACGGGACATGAGCGATCGTTGGAAAGGTACTTGGACCAGAGGACGAGGTTGTGCCAGAAGACTTCTCCTGGGTACTCAGTTATCTATTTAGTTACTTATGCTTAGTGTTATTTTTATATTTGGACTTGGACTGTTGGACATGTATTTGGTGTTATTTCTCTTTTCTTTATTGTGACGGATTGTTCCTCGAGTCACTAATTATTTGGACTTAATAATGGACTATTTTTCGTTATCTATTATCTTGACTGGTCTATCATATTGTATTGTGATTGCTGTTTGTGGATGATGTTAGAATTATATACTGAGATAGATGATATAGACTTATATTTATACTTATTACAGCTTAAGTATATTCTAACGGGTCCACTAAATTGGGTTTGTCTATTGGAGCTGTGCTGCTGGCCATTTCCATGTGGCTAGTCCCTTGGTATTTTGGGATTGGGGCGTGACATCCCCTGTTCCATAATGTTGTCTCATGCACCCCTGAGCTTCTTTGTCATCTCTGAATGGCCTTGTCACCTCCCCGAGCTTCTCTGACACCCAGACGACGCTCGTGATACTCCAGGGTGTTCTCCACATAGGTTGGAAATTCCAACCACTCCAACAAGGAGGAGCTACAACAGCAGCGTCAAAGAGGATACCAAAGACTCTTAGTATTCAAATGTATGCCTAAAAGAGTCTATTTGGTAAATTAAATGATTTTTTGTGAGGTTTTCATTTTTTTAATATGTTGGACACAGTTCTACATTGGCCAGACACGATATGGTATAGACACGAAGAGATATAGACATGACAATACTGACACAACATTTATTTTATTAAAAAAAAGTCAGCACATTTTAAGTTCAGTCCAGAATAAACTATATTTCTGGCTCCGCCCTTGCTCGGGTTGTATAGTTGTTGATACGAAGGGACAATAGAAATCAATACTCAAGACGTACATGAGCATGTTTGGTGTTGAAAAGAAGTGCAACAAGAATCTCCACTAACATATTGCGGCTTAAAAACGGCTCGTATATATATTCTCCATTAATTAATATAAAAAATTTAAAAGAAAATAATTTTTTTAACTACCACTATATCTCGTTACGTAGTGAAAATAAAAAAATCCTAAAAATCTTATAACTAGTTGAACATATAACAAATCCTAAAATATATTTAGTATTTAAATTATACTTAAACTAAGTACATGATATTATTTAATTAAACACGTATAATATTTTTTTAAAACATATCTATAAAAAAATTTAATTAAAATACATTCAAATCATATTTTAATATAATTTAAATTTGTATCTATTTTCTTAACAATATTATAGATTTTTTTTTGTAGTGTATATAAGTTGATTAACATACATGCGCTAAATATGGATTCTGCTAAAACTGGTGTTGTCAGACTTGGACTGGACCGACGGTTGGATCGAACCAAATTTTGCAAAAACTCTGTCCGGTCTAACTTGAACCGAGTTTTATTTTTTAATAAATGACAAATTTTTTTCAGAACCGGAATTTAACCGGTGAACCGACCGAACCGGTACACAATTGAACCGGTCGATTCTGTTTGAAAAAAACTCATAAAAGTTTATCACATGATATTTGTACCATTTGGTTCTTGATTTGGTTTTGAAATATCTTATAGTTGTAAAACCAAACAAAATCAAACCAAATCAAACCAAACCAAACATACTCAGAACTAAACCAGTCCAAACCAAGAAGTAAATGTGGATATATTATAGGCCTCAAATCATTTTATTCTCGTAAATGACCTATTTGAACTACGGTTGAACCTGGTTGAATCTCGGTTGAATTTGTACCAAAGATTTTTGGTTCAATCATCGGTCCGGTTTTTTAAAAGACTGGCTAAAAATACACTTTGGAAGTTTGGAATGTATGTACTTCTCTAGACAAATTTCTCTATATTTTGAAAGATTCCAAAGCATGGATTCGAGGCCGGCTGCTGCCGACAGACTCCGAGGGAGTTCCGACAATGTCATTAGTCCTTTCGGACATTATTTCGATGCACGATGGCATTAACAGAAAAGATCGGTTCTGAGATAAGTCTGACAAGCCATTTGGCTTCAACAATATTTCGGATTATGACAACCTCTGTCTCTTAAGTCTTCACATCTTCGTGAATAGAGACTCTGTAGTCCAATCCAACTCCTCTATGTCAGTTGAACTACCAGTATCGACGGAGCATCAGAGTCCGGACTTAGAACAATATAAAAGGTTTTTACTAGTAACTAAGAAATAATAAGTTGGATTGGCTCAATTGGTATTGTGGTTGGTTGTTGAACAAAAGATCCATGGTCCGAGTCTTGTGTAAGATGCGTTTGAATATTCAAAGTTTTTTTTTTCTCTTCATATTTTGTTTTTTTTGTTTTTTGTTTTTTTTTTAGTTTATTATATAATTTATTTATTTTCCATATCTGCTCTTAGTCCATTCCAAATTTTTTTTTCTGCCTCCGCCCTTGATTATCAGTCAACTAGATCTATATTTTGAGTTCACACTGAAAAGACTTCCAGTAGCTGAAGGAGAGAGGAACTCAGAATTCGAGCTCTACGTCTAACGCCGCCGTCAATCTCACTCGCCATCAATTTTTTGATATCATCTTTTAGAGTCAATTGCAAGAAACAACCAACCAAATTTATATAGCTCCCGTTAAGTCAATCCAATTCTATGGGCCGGTCCTGTTAACGAACAAAACTCTGCAGGACATTTTCAATAATGCTAAGTTTACTACCAAATGCTTACGATCTTCTTACAACCCTCTCATCCCCCCTGCTATGTGGGCCACCTCCGGTCCCACCGTTTTCCCAATCAACGACCGCCACGTGACGTTCTAGCCACGTGGCGACCACCCGAACAGCCACCGGGTCTCACCTCTCCCAATAGACAGCCGTCACGTGGCAGTTGTAAGCATAAGGTTGTAGGCATAGCCAAATCCGGACATTTTTTTGTTAACAATGCCGGTTCGAGTCCGACACGAATCCGAAATCCGTTTCGTGTCACGTTTCGGTACGTGTCCCCAGAAGAAAGGTGGCGTGCATCGATAAGAGAAAGCATGCATATACGTCCTTCCGGCCTGTGCATGTTTCTTTTTTCTTTTTCTTCTTCTTCTTCTTCTTCTTCTTCTTAAAGTTTCTCTACGTAAGTAAAGGACCACGTACACCACTCTTGCACTCTAGACAGACAGACAGAGCTACTGAACTAGTACATGACTTTAATCTTTGTCATGCTGCATTCCCTGACAACATGCTCCTAGCTCGTTGTTGTCATGTCACATGACGGAGTCCAGTAAGAGTAGACTAGGCGTGGATCCGAAGGAAAGGCAAGAGGAAGACTGGTCGAGGAGAAGGAGGAGGAGGAGGAGGAGGAGGAAGAAGAAGAAGAAGTTGATCAATCCAATCAAATATACATGTCACCAACTGTTAAGTTCCTTTTTCTGATTGAGATCATATGCCAAACTATATATATTAGGCTAACCAATGGCCTCTTACTAGGATGGACTATGTGTGAGCTAACCAATATGAAAAAAACGAACAAAAACAAAAAAAACTTGGGTTGGGATCTGATGTGCCAAATATTATGTCTCTATTTCTGTCATTTCTCACATACAAATGTGGGTCCTACTGTATGTGCGAGAAGACTCACACTTGTATGTGAGAGGAGACAAAAATAGGGACAATACACTACCAAAATAATACATATTAGCGACGTCAAAAAACATCGCTAATAGGTAAAAAAAAATGTCGCTCAAATATATTAGCGACGTAATTAGCGACGTTTTGGTGTTGTCGCGTAATCCATGGTCGATGGCAAGAAATTCATCGCTATTCGTCACTATAGCGACGCATATTTGCGACGCGTACACGTCGTCAAATATTTTGTTATTAGCGACGTTCAGCTACGCGACGTCGGTATATCAGCGACGTTGTATATTGTCGCATAACGTCGCCAGATCAGCGACATTATCATCGACGTCTTGCTACACCAATGCTGACCTGGCAGAAACTGCCATGTCAGCTTTTTTGCGACGTGTAGCGACATTTTGACACAAATTTGCGACGTCCCTGATATCAGTTAGCGACGTTTTAACACAATTTAGCGACGCACTGTCATGTCGGTAAACGTCGCAGAACGTCGCTAAATTTTAAAAAAAAATCAGAAAAAAATTGCAATTTCTAACATTATTTTCAAACAAAAGTCTGCCTGCAGTTAGAAAAGCAGAGTTTATATAAATAGACCCGGAGCAACCCTCCGTTGAATTTTCTGGTTTCGCCGACCCCTTCGGTGGAACACTCAACACCAGTACATATACAAATACGTCAAGAATATCGAAACACGCAAGAATGTTCCAACAAAGACACAAAAATGTAGTGAAAAGTATGAAATAAGTACATCAAAGACCCAAAAATGGGCCAATACATACAAACATATTAAAAAAGTTCGAATAAAACTATTGTGGATCAGGAGGAGGAGGAGGAGGAAAACAGCCATGCATCTGGGATAAGAGGAAGTCATACTGCTCCTGAGAAAGCATCACCGGTCCCGATTAGGTAGTGGAATCGATGGAGTCGGTGTCGGTGTCGATGCCGACGGACTAGGAGAACGTATCTGCTCCAATGCTAGCAATCAAGCATTGTATGAATCAATCGTAGATACCATCCTCGAAGTGTTCGTATCCACCGTCCGACTCAACAAATCCTGCGTTGCATTTATCCTTGCAAGTGAGTCGCTCATGGCCATCTGCGACCCTACCGGCTCCGCATGTCTGCGCTCCGTAGACGCGGCCAGAGTTGCCAAGCTGCACTTTATCGTCAGGCACATAGTCCTGAGCTCTATAAGGCTGCGCTCCGTCATTTGGCTCAGAGTCATAATCTCCAATAGGCTACACTCGAGCGCATCAAAATGTGCGGTGATCGTTACATCGTCGGTCTACGGATGAGAGTGAGGCTGCTCCATAATCCTCCTTAGAAATGCGCTACGCAGGTCAGCAATCTGACGATCAACGCTTTCCTAGGCTCGTACCGACGCCTGCGAAGGCTACGAGGAATGCACACTGCCAGAGGGGGCCCTGGATGACTGCGTCGAAACAAAGGCGTTGTAGGATCTCGTACCGTAGTACGTATCCATCTGAAGACCACCAACGGTGGTTATCTAGAGCGCGTCCGTCGACGGGGCTGTAGAGGGCTGCGAGGAAGTACCAGCCCCTCCCTCGGCAGGTGCACTTGCAGTCGTCTGCTCACGTAGTCTAAGATACTCGTCCTAAAAAAATGGTTGCTAACGTCTAAGGTACTTATTACTAACTATATATGTCACGCCCCAGTCCCAAAATACGTAGGACCAGGATACGTAAGCATGCCAGTCGTATGAGTATGGCACTCCAATATATGGAAACCATAACACACGTACGCTGTATATGAATAACCAAATCCACAAGTGGTATAAATCCAACGCAAGTCACATGGTGTAATCTAGATCTCATCCATAAAATCAATATAAATAAATGACCAGCAGCTATGAAACTAGATCTCTATGAAAAGTATCTAAAAGTGACAGTCGGATGGAAACAAATCCACTGCCGAACTAGAAGAAAGAATAACGAGATAAATACTATATAAGTACAACAACTACCAACTACTGAGACTCGAAGAGAGGACCTGCGCGAAGTATAGGTAACCAGTCCGGAATCGTGCTCCTGCAAATACTCATGAACAATACACCTGGAAAGGTACCAGGTCCTCAAAGGGACATAGCAAGATACATAAAAGCATGCCATAAAGTAAATACTGAATAAATGACTCCGGGGTGACCTAACCATCTAAATAAAATGCAACTTGAGGAAAACTTGAGTGTATGAGAATGTGTAGGCTAGACATATGCTGACGTAATTCACCAATCGTGACAACCGGCTAGTATATGCCACATATGCCCCCAGACCATGGGCACTTTGATAACGTCCATCTCCGAGGAGCATGGTATCTGAAATAAAATAACGTCCAACGTTCTTTAGAGCATGGTATCTGCAAAAATAATAAGTGACGCCCAACACTCTATAGAACGTGGTATCTGCAATATATATACGTCCGTATCACTCCGTCAAGTGCGGTATCTGTATAAAGGGAGTGGGTGTCCCATACGCCTACTAGTCGTCCTCCCCGCCCAATGATCTAAGCACGTTGTATCCACAACACGCGTCAGCTACTACGCCTCGACGTCGTTACTCTGGCTCATAGACTATCGTTAGAGCAAGGGTCCATCCTTACAACCAAACAAGGACAGGGATGGGACCATCGTACCACGCTAGTCTATGCTCTGCCTATCAATAACTGCTAAGTCTTCTAACATACATCACTATTAGCAGTTATACCCTATCCGTCGCATGCCTACACGTACAGGCGGCCAACCACATACGCAGGACCGTGCCCTACATGAGACTCACAATACGTGTAAGAAATGTGTCAAGGCTTGGAAGTCATACCAATAACTCCACAACTTTAGGTGGGTCTACTAGACGCTAGGTCAGACACCAGTCCTAATGTCAACGCCTTCGTTGACTACACCCGAGTCTCTCTCGGACGTGCACAATTAAATAATAAATATACAGCTAGTAATACAGAATTTAAACAGTACAAGAAGGCAAGGTATACTTGCCTGGCAAGAGAGCTGCGTAGCACCAATAGTCTGCTCCTGAAGTTGCGCAGAATAATCCAACAGATTTTCGGGATCAGCGTGCACAGGTACGAGAATCGGGGCGACTGCTGTGGGTTGTCTAGCAAGGATGACGGTCCATGATAAACATGATGATGGGGTTTATGATGAGGGTTGAAGTTGATGACTATGACGACGATGATGATAATGATATGGATGACGATGACGATGACGATGGAAGCGATGATGCTGATTACAGATGACGAAGATGGTGATGTGTATGATGGTGATGGCGAGGATGAAGGTGCTAATGAAGATGACGAGGCAATGATTAGGGTTTATGTGTTGAGAATGAAAGATGATGCCGATGGTTTGAGATAATGGTGAGGACAATGTTGAGGATGATAGGGATGACGATAATGTTGATAATCCTGATGATGGGGATGATGACGATATCGACGACGATGGCAATGGTGATGACGATGAGGGCGATGATTAAGGGTGATGAGGCCGACGTTATTAGTGACGATGCTGACGAGGATGATGATGATGTGGATGATGAACCAGTTATTAGGGTTGGTGTTAATGATGATGATGATATAAATAAGATGATGATGGTGATGGTGACCACGATGATGATGGTGGTGACTGAACTCCGGCCAGGGGGGGTGCTCGATTGAATTCAGGCGGAGGATCGACCGAGAGAAGAGAACGGCGAGGGGAGGCTGCTAGATGGTGGTGTCGAGGGAAGACGTTGGCGGCTTTGGTTGGATTAATGGTGGTGGTGTTTGATAATATAGGTAGTGGTGGTGATAATGTAGGTGGTGGTGGTGGTGGTGACTGTTGTCAGAGTCCGGCCAGTTGAAGGAGGAGGAGGGGTTCAGAGTGGTGGTGATGGTGGACAGAGCGGGGAGGCTGGATGTCGACTCAGGTGAACGGATGGAGAGGAGGGGACGTTCAGTCGGTCGGAGGCCGACGGGTGCAGCATCTCGAGGTCGTGGCGAGGTGGGAGGTCGGCCCAGTCGGGGTTCAATGATGGGGCTCGTCTCAGTCGAGTCGGGCGGAGGGAAGAAATGAGGACGGACAGGCGGGACTGCTCATGGAAGTTGCCGGTCGCTCATGGGCTGAGCTCGCGGCGTCGCACGATGGGAAGACGTAGAGCTGAAGGAGCGCTGCTGGACGCGGCTCACCAGTACTGGAGCACTCCGGTCCGGCGGGGCTCGGCAATACAAGGCCTGCAGAGTCGTCGATGGTGGTGATGGAAACCGTCAATGGCGGAGGGGGACTGGTCAAGTACAGCGGCTGCGGGTCCAGCGGATTCACGGTGTGGTTGTGGTGAGGTAGGGATGGGATGGTGTGTGTATTGGAGCCCGGCGGTGATCACCTGGGAAGGGTCAGGAACAGGAAGGTTCGGCGGGGTCGTAGATGACTCCGGCGGGGTCATGGATGACTCCGGCGGGGAGAGTCGGGGAAGGAGATGAGCAGCGGGATTCCGGGATCTGAGTCGTCGAGGAGAAGGGGGAGAAATATGATTGGAGGGAGAGGGAAGAGTTCGTGTGGAGGAGAACGGCGTGGGATCCCTGGTCGAGGAATCTTCGACGAGACTGGACTCCGGCGAGGATGGCTTGGGGAGAAGGCAGGAGGAGGGTAAACAGTAAGGTCGGCTGGGAGAAATAGTTTCTAGGTTTTTGTTTTTAGGTTTTGGTTTTTGGTATTTCATTTAGGTAGAGAAAAATAGGAAAAGTATATTTATACATATAGAATTTTGGGTTTGGGTTTAATCTAGGATTTAGGACTTGGTCAACACTTTTTGGTATGGGCCTTGGGCTCACTTGGGGATGTTGGGAGGGCTAGAATTACATTAATTAAATACAAGGATAGATTTAAAATAACGGGGCGATGTTGCGCGTTGCACATCCCAAAAATTTCAAAAAATCCACGTGAAGGGAAAAATTGGGTTTCTTCACGTATTGTCCAATAGTGGGGGCACCTCAATACGTTTTTGCATAAAAGTGCCCAACAATTGGAAAAATTACGCAAAGGCAGAAATTGGATTTAATTAAATTAAAATTATCGCGTACGGTGTTCTGGATTTAATTAGGGGTATATGGAGATAAAATTAGGTGGGCCACAAGTGTCTGGGGCATAGAAGATACAGTGTAGAATATTAATAAAATTCGGGTGGTACAAAACGGTCAAGATTTATGTCTCCAATTTTGATTGGAACGCACAGGGGTACAAAGTCAGAATTTATTTAGAATTAATAAATAACGTTCGTGACGTTTATTGTGCGACTAAAATGTAGCACCAGAGAGCATGATTATAAGTTACACAAAGGTCAGAAAGATATGCGGGCACGTCTAGGACAATGTTGTGAAATTTGCAGATAGGCAATGGCTAGCGTAGTGCTCCAATTAACGAAGCAACAGTAAGGTGTATTACACGATAAAATAATGTACAATTAAATCAAATGCCGTGTTCTAAATTCTAATTTGGTTCAAACTATCCCTAATTCCTCTATATAAGCCAAGTAACCCTAATTTCGGGTGAGGGGGTTTACAATAATATATATATATATATATATATATATATATATATATATATATATATATATATATATGTATATTTTCAAAGTTATATTAAAACTAACACAAGGTAAAGTAACGTACATAGGTCTGTGTGGCATTCTCATCGATGAGTTTTTCGTCCTTCCGATGGGTGGCCAAGAAGACGGTCACCATGTTAGCGTTATCACCCCTCTGTACCTGTTAAATATTATATTGTTTGTTATTAAAATTAAACATCTTATCATGCTTTCAATAAAATAATATATATTCAATAGAATACATACCAAACGACGAAAATGTTATGTCATGGAAATCGAGCCACCACACCACTTTCCTGCCTTTGACCTAGCCGCCTTTGCCTTCTTTGACCTCTCTATGTACTTGGGTTCGTTGAATCTCGCCTTCATCGCAGTCCACTGCTCAGGCGTGATCTAACCGTGGATCGGAACTCCGTCGGGATTATGATCGTTGAATCATCACTTATCAGCTTGGCAGCGACGGAAGAAAACTGCTCCCCGATCTTCTCAGCCCGATGTGGTGGATAGAAATAGATTTTCTACAAAAAGTAAGATAGAGAGTTATATAATATGCATAAATGATTACTAATATTAAAATAAACATACTTTTACCTTGAAGTGAACAAACCAGAATGTCTTCCTATCTTCAGGAGCATCTGAATAGTTGATCCAAGGTCCACCATAGTTCTGCCTTAGAAACACCCCCAGTGCTCTCTGTACCGTCGACGGACGATATCTATACAATGATAATTAAATTTATGAATATAAAGATATAATCATTTGGCTCGTCGGTCCAAAATGTTAACTAATTAACTTACTTTTGAGGCCCGTCGGTCCAAATCTCCATTCTCGTCTCGTCCGGAGGCGCGCATGGAAGATCACTTAAACATGTGCAGACGAAGTCAGCTCGATATCCTTCATCTGCTCATCTTCCTCCATGGTGCCGTCAGCTGGAGGAACGCTTGAAGAGGGAGTAGTCTCAGGCCTAGAACTACTCGTCCTAAGAGTACTGCCATATCGTATCGTCGACGGAGTTGGAGATGTTAAATATCGATACACTGGAGTACTCTGTGAGGAGGATCCAGAACCAGTAGCCTGTACCAGAGGAGCACTCCATCTAGAGGATCGACCTTTGAACGATCTGCGTCGTCCGACCATACCTGATAATAATATATGATGATAATAAACAAATACATAGACTTATAAAAGTTCATAAAAATAAACAGACCCGGAGCAACCCTCCGTTGAATTTTATGGGTACGAAATATCATAAAAGTATATAAAACAGCACAGTCACACAATAAACACAATATAAAAGTATCACAGTCACACAATACGCATAATATAAAAGTATCACAGTCATACAATGAGCATAATATAAAAGTATCACAGTCACACCATAAGTCTTATCCAATTTCTCAATCTCTCAAGGAAATCCAATATGATGGGGCAGAACCCAGTCTCTCAGATACTTCACATAAGCAGCATCTTAGTGATCAATCTCTGCTATAAGTGCTGGGTGACTGGAACTCCCCCTCTGAGCTGGTGCCTGCCCAACAGTAGGAGGTACCACTTCCTCCTTAATAGTATAAGTTGCAACTTTCTCCTTAACAACCGATTCCAATTTAACAGTAGGAGGTATCACTTCCTCCTTTACAACCGATTCCAATTTAACAGTAGGAGGTATCACTTCCTCCTTAACAGTCACTTCCTCCTTAACAGTAGGAGGTACAACTTCCTCCTTAACAGTCACTTTCTCCTTAACAGTAGGAGGTGCCTCTCTCAAGCGACGTGCACGTGCTCGGGTCATGGGTGTCATCTGATAAGATAGATGGAAATAAATAATATAATTGATAACATACATAAATATATGTATCCATACAGTTAAAATAGATGTTATATTCTACATTAAAAATACAGTACATTGCTAGAGTTCTAAATAGATTTTATTTTATTTTCAATCATCTTCTAAAAATTTATCTTCTTCGTTTTCCTTGTCCTCCTCATCTTCACTTTCATCTACTTCGTCTTCCTCTTCGGATAATTGTATCTCTTCTACACGATTAGACGTGTAATAAGCAACTTTCGTTGAGTCAACATCTAAAATATTTGTTACAATAGGTAGCTCATCCTCCTGATAAGCTATTTCGTTAATGTCAAAGGTATTTCTAGCTTTCGTCTTGCATATTGTCCACCAGTCCGACCTCGTTGATCCCCGTTTAGGATAAGTTGTGAAGTACACGAGCTGAGCCTGGCTTGATAGGATAAATGGTTCATAGCCTTGGTATCGAAGCCGGTAGTTTATATACACAAGACCATGCTTGTCTATTTTCTAACCTTGATCTTAGATCGGATTGAACCAATTACAGCTGAATAACACAATCTTAGCAGGCTCTGTTCCATAATTATATGTCAACTCCACAATCCTCCGTAAGACGCCATAGAAATTATTGTCTGGATCAACATCTTTCTAGCTCGAAGATCTGATACACAAACAACTATTTTTGTAGAATCGAGATCCAAGAAGCTGTCTCTTATCAGGGCTTTTGTTGAATTGAACTAAAACCCATTCACACAGTAGCTTGACCAGATTTTGACGGCATAAATTGGTCCCTTGGCTAGAGTTCTAATAAACTCATTCTCGAGTGTTGTGTGTGGACGATCGACCTAAATACTAAGGAAACGATGTTAAGTTCAACGTTCTGTTAAATATTATGCAAGTACATACACAAAAAGATTCTTACATATGCACTCAACCAAGAAGGGAAAAGAAGTCTCATTTTCTGTTCCACTTCTTCATCTGTTATGTTTGGTCTCATCGACCTCACCTCTTTATTAAATGTGCTAAAAAATAATAAAACATCGCCCGATTAGTGTAACAATATTAGCATATAGTATTACATTAAGATGACTTAAAAGTTGATGTATTAATTACTTACCCCTCTAGCTTCTCCACTTCATCCTCGTCGCAGTTGAGTAATATATACAACTGAGCAGCCCTTAGCTCATCGTCGTTCAGATATCTCTTCATCATTTTGCCCGAAGGCTTACCGAAAGCATTGAATACTTTCAATATTGCATCATTAGATTCCTGATATCCGTTATTGTTTCTCGGAGCTCTTGTTCTATTAGTAGCAATATGCGGCTTGAAATACATCGAGCAAAAGTTTGTAATCTTCTCAAGAACATAGGCTTCATAAATAGAACCCTCGACCATTGCCTTATTTTTTACCTTTCTCTTTAGGTGGTTCATTTGACGTTCGAATGGGTACATCCATCGATAACCGACCGGGCCACCGACACATGCCTCGTTGAAAAGATGAATTGCTAAATGCTTCATGGAGTCGAAGAATCCAAGAGAAAGCACTCTTTCAAGCTTGCAAAGTGTTACCGCAATGTCCTTCTCTTGCTTTTCTAGACGATCGACGATCAACTTGGTAGAACAAAGATCTTGGAAGAATATGCTAAGCTCTGTTAAAGGATCCCAAACTACTTGCGGTAAGAATTCCCAAAATGTAATCAAAATTAATCTCTCCATGAATACGTGACAGTCGTGGCTCTTCATACCCGTCAGTTTGTCCTCCTTCAGGTCGACACATCTTCTCGGATTTGACACATACCCGTCTGAAAATTTTAGCCCCTGAATCCACCTACATAGTCTTCCTTTATCCTCCTTGTCTAGTGAAAAAATTACCTTAGGCTGCTTATACTTCTCATTCCCTTCATCTATCAAATGCAACACAGGGCGTCTGTATATTTCTTCCAAATCCAACCTGGCCTTGGGATGGTCTTTCGTCTTCTCCTTTACGTCCATCACAGTATTAAGGTTATGTCTGATCAGATTGGTGATCCAATATTTCACATCCACTTCTGAGTGATGTTTCAAGTTGTGATATCCCACACACGAACACTTAATTTTGGTACCGTCAATGTACTGAGGGAACGCCTTGGAGAACTGTAGGAACCGCTGTACACCCTCTATGAATTCATCCTGCACACCGCACATGTCATCAGGATGACGGTTGTACATCCACGAATGATATCATAGGTAATAATTTATATCCATTAATATACTTATGCAAAGATAGATACACATGATTGTTCAAGTATATATCGTTCAAAGGCTTATATGTAATAGCATGAAGACATGGTTTCAAACTTAGAAGACATGTGGAAAACTCCGATTTAAAACTCCATTAAATGGGCAGCTCATAATAATAAACACGTGTTCCCTTGTGATCATTATCTGAAAAGAAAATTTACTGAGAGTTATACAAGATTTAAAAAAAAAAAACTAGAAAAGGCTAAGTATTATAAATTATCTGAAAAGACTGAGAGGCCTTTGTTTACTCCTCTAAAAAAAACCTAAAAAGACTTGAAATCTAGTTCTCACCACAAGTATTTTTAGATATTTAGATCATTTCGTTCTTAGTCTTTTCTGGTATAACTCTAATAGCCTCAAAAGGCTTGCAGAACTCAATTTCCTTTTCACATAATAGACCACGAAGGAACACTTGACTTCGGAGTATCCAACATAGGTAGAACCTAAGTATTCAACATGGTAGAACCTAAAAGCCTAGTCACTACTATTCTAGACCTAAAAGCCTCAAAAATTTTATTTCAGAGAAGGGCTCACATGGAACACGTGAACTCTCACACACACACACACACACACACACACACACACACACACACACACACACACACACATACACACACACACACACACACACACACACACACACACACACACACACACACACACACACACACACACACACACACACACACACACACACAATATCTTGACTAAAATACAAACTCAAATTTTCTTGTTACTTAACTATGACATTAACTCACACTCATTAATCTTAACTACACACAGACATACACATAGAACATTGTATATGATACTCCCTGGTACACACTATGCACACACAATCTCCTTCTAGGTACTTATCTACCTATAGGATACTGTCACGACCCGCACCCGGAAAATCGGGCATGAGTCGTGGGTACGTCCAGCCTACGCCGCAGCATCGGCGGTAGAACGCTGTCTAGGTCAACTAACTAAATAATAATCTCACACAAAAATCGGGCATGACCTCTCCAAAAGGAGGGCAACCACACAATCAAAATATAAACCTGTCAAGATCTCAACTCCAAACGGAGGAGCAATATCATAATGATAACCACAATACTCAATCACGAGTCTAAGCACGATAATATAACAAGAAGACTAACAGCTATAAAGTCTAACCAACAACAACTACTACAACAACCACAACATCCATAATAATAATACAACAATATCCAAAATAATATACAAACAAGGTCTCAATCTAAAATCGGAGACAAATCCGGTGCTAAAAGCTAATAAAAACAACAACAAAGTCCCCGTGATCCCGGCTACCAACCCGGAAATCACTCCTAAACTAGAGGGTCCCTGTCTGCACCATCGACAGGCTCAGGTCCATAAAATGTCGGACACCAATCCTCCGGATACTCTGAAAAATATGTCCAGTCAGGACTAGAGCAAGTACATCTCTAACAGCAGTTCCATTTAAATGATAAAAACTATAAAACAGTTATAGCAAGTAGCAAGAAGAGTGAAGCAAGTATGAAACAAAAAAATATGTATAACTGGTGCATAAAGGTAAAGATGCATGGATATCAGAGCAAGATAGTAATAACTGCAAGATACAAGAAATCTAAGCTAAGATCAAGTCCGTGCACAAGAATGTGTAGTGAGTCCAGCATGAAAAACATGTAGTGAGTCAAGTCCAGAAACATGTAAGTGAGACAAGTCAAGAAATGCATGAGAGTCCAGACTATAAAGAATGAACTCGGTGTCTTTGAAATACTTGTTTCGACATGTAAACGGCTAGGGGTAAGTACGGCTCACCGCGCACTGGGTGTGCGGCTGCTATCATTCCAGATTAGACCAGAGGGAGTGATTCCTGATGATGCCAGATAGGAATGTTTACATGTCTACTCGAGTATTTCCCCGCCTCGACTAATACAAGTGGATCCAAGACCCGACACGCAAATCAAGATGAGTCCAGCCTGAACATGAGTGATGCCTGTAGGTGATGCCAGTAGTGATTCCAGAATAGAGGCCAGAAATATGAAATATACGTATCGCAAGTAAATGAATCCAGAAATACCAGTCAGTGTTTCGTGTTGTGCCAGAATAATCAGATGATACTATACTAGAAGCTGAATCATAATAATCATCAGATAATGAAAACTATCAGAGAATGTACTCGCCTGACGTCCTGAGCAACTGGCGATCCGAACCGGTGTCGCAAGAACCTAATACGAAAAGCAAGGTTAACACACTCTATATATATACATACATATATATATATACACACACAACTCTATATATATATATATACACTAACACATCTACTAACATATATATATACACACACATATTAACACATACACACTCATATACACAACACATATCTATATATATATATAAACACACATATATCTATATACATATATACACTAATATCTATGTATATATATATACATATACACACTCACACACTTAAACATATATATATATATATATATCCTCACACACACACACACTCACACTCACACTCACACTCACACACCCTCACACACACACTCTCACACACACACAACCACACACACAAACACTCCTACATATATATATATAAATATATATACATATACACACAAACTCAAACTCAAACTCAAACTCATATATACATATATATATATCTAAACACTCACTCACACTCACACACACACTCACCTACACACATACACTAGCACTCACCCACACTCACACAAGCACTCACTAACACACTCACAAACACATAAAAACACACACATAATTAGAAATATATATATATATATATAGAAACACACACAAATATATATATACACACATATATATACCTATAAACACAACACACACAACACAATGCACAACGCCCACAACGCTCACCAACGCACGCCCAACGACCCCGACACGCACAAACACCTATAAATATATAAAATATAACTCGAAACCTCTAGCACACACTCCCCGATACTAACCCAACGCGCGCACAAGCCCGAAACGAGGAAACCTAGTCGAAATGGCCGTTCGGTCATTTCGACGAACACGTGGTGCGCGGCTCGAAAAACCTCCTGAAACGCACACCAAACGAACTCGGAATCGGCCCAAAATTTACCCACGCACTCTAAACGATGTCTAGATTCTAGAAAATGTGCTCCCGCGTCGATTCTAGGCCCGTAGCGGAAACTCACACGCACTTAGAATCGGCGACGATGAAAAGCCCCAATTTCGCCCGAAACGCCCGTTTCTCCGCGACGCAGCTTCCCGTGTCCGAACGGAGAGACGCACTCACCCTCAAGACACCCGACAACATCTACGTAGGTCCATCTAACCTAGGGCATCACCCAAAATTGGGCCAAATTCGGATTTCATCCGAAATTGACACAAAACCTAGTGTTAAAGTCTCTAAACCCAACCAAATTAGTTCCAACTTCCTCCCACGGGTAGCCTAAGGGTTTAGGAAGGTTCTAAAATATTAATTACACTATAAAAGAGTAATTACAAGGGGAAAATTAGGGTTTACCTCTTGGGAGTTGGAATCCCAAGCCAAAATCTCCAAAATGCTCCAAATCCTCCAATCCAAGCTTCCAAGCCTCAAATCCAAGCTCCAACACCAAATCTAGGCTCTACCCACCTAGGTTGGGGAAGAATGTAGGTTAGGGTTCAAACAAATGAAAGAAATGGAAGAGGAAAGGAGAAAAAATGGAGAAACTTACTTGTGAAGAAGAAATGAAGAAGAAGAAGTAGTGGAGAAGAAGAAGAAGTGAAGAAGAAGAAGAAGGAGTGAAGCAAAAGAAGGGGAGAAGCTGCTGTGTTTGGTCGGATGTGGGGGTAGGTAGGGGCCGACCATGATTAAAAATGGGTTTCACTAAGTCCAAATGACCAAAATGCCCTCCCGTAACTCGGTTTTGGGTTTCGGGTTCCAAATGCGCTCAAACTAGTTCCAAATCTCTCCAACTAACCCACTAAAAATATAATAAATATTCTAAACCCAAAAATAAGTCTCACAAGGGTGTGGGCTGGGTCGGACATGGGTCCACTAGGGTCTGCCATGGGTCCAGGCTAGCCAAAGTCCTAAAACAATCAATAAAAATATAATACAATCACTAATTAAATATAAATATAATTAAATATAAATAATACACAATTAACTAAATTAAAAATAAAAAAAAAATATCCGGATCTGAAAATGGGGTGGTGACAGGCCTATCCTCCTTAGAAAATTTCGTCCTCGAAATTTAAAGTCAATCACACTCCTCTAGGTCAAACCCCCAACAATCACAGTCAAGAAATTCTACCTAAACAACATACAAGATCAGGGTCCTACTGGTCGTGTTATTACAGTCCCAATCGGGGTCACTACACTATCTACCACAGCACAAAAAAAATCTAACAGGTACTAATGAAGCATACCACAAGGAATGGAAAGGACAGGAAGAAGAAACAAGAGACAGACCTGCTAACCCGACATCCGTAGCATCGGCCTCCTCGACCGTCAACGCATAAGCCCTGCCCTGCTGGGGTGTATCCCTCTGCTGGTGCGGGGCATGATGCTGTGGCACAGATGGCCTAGCTCCAACTCTCTGATCCTGTGCTCCACCCAATGGAGGTGCAGTAGAGCAATCTCGCATCTGGTGAGCAGCGGATCCACAGAACAAACACACCTTCAGCCTCCTCCTACAAACATCCCAAGTGTGTCCTGCCTTCCTGCAGTAGGCACAAGTGGGCACCCTCTGATCCTGACCCTGCTGCGCTGCCTTCTGCACATAGGGACGCTTAGCTGGTCCCGCACTACCACTGGCACTGCCTGAATCATCCCTGCCTCTCTTGGACTTGAGCTCCAAGTCATCCTCTGCTCTCTGAGCATCTCCTACTATCTGCTCAAAAGTTGCCTCGCAGTCGCTCCTGGTCAAAGACTTGACCGCCATAACCAAGCCCTTGCGAAACTTCCTCGCCTTGGCTGCCTCACTCAAGCCATCCACGAATCTGCCCAGACGGCAGAACTCCGCTGCGTACTCGTCCACTGTCATGCTCCCTTGGACGAGTGCCTCGAACTGGCTCTCCAAAGCACTGAGCGCCACATCTGGGAAAAACTTCTCCTTAAAAAGCCTCTTGAAAGCCTCCCAAGTAAGCCCTGGCGCTGCGATCCTCGTATCTGTGCGATACCACGTCAAAGCGAGGTCGAACATCTGACTGCCCGCTGCCTCTATCTGTATGCTGTCTGGAATCTACGCTAGCCTGAAGATCCCCTCAATCTGCTCTATCCAGTCATTCGCGTACAGGATCCCTTCTGTACCACGGAACTCCTTGGGCCGCATCCTTTGGAAGTCAATGATACTGCCCGGCCTCGGATGCTGAATCTGATCTGCCTGTGGCTGAACCTGTGCCACCCTATCCACTGCTGTCATGGCCACCTGGTGGGCGTTCTCAATGCCCAGTCTCATCACATCCACCTGACGGTGCTGCGCGTCCATCATCTCCCTGAAGAACGCAAACAACTGTGCGGCATCTACTGGAGAAGGAAGCGGTGGAGGAACCACCGGAACGACTGGGATAGTCCTCGGATCGACAGGTGAAGGAGGATCCCCGAAAGAAGCAGATGCTCCCTCAACCGCAGGAGTGGTGAGTGGAGCGGTAGCAGCTGCCTGAATACGAGCTGGACGAGAGGTAGCAGACCTCTCCGAGGCAACTGCTGGAACGGTACGATGGGATCGTGTCTTCGGAGGCATCCTGAACACAGATCAAAAGAAGTCAATACGGCGCAAGATACGATATCATCAAAGAAGGACAATAATATTTCAAAAGAAGCAATTTTAGAATAATTAGATTGGAATTGTTCCTAGTCGTGATTGAGTACACTCTCATCCTAGATCCTATATCCTAGAGCAGGCTCGCAGCAGTACAACTAAGTTGTTGTACCACCACGATATCGCACTAATTGCGAATCGAGACCTGCATGGGGCCGCCACCAAAAACGTGTCACGACCCGCACCCGGAAAATCGGGCATGAGTCGTGGGTACGTCCAGCCTACGCCGCAGCATCGGCGGTAGAACGCTGTCTAGGTCAACTAACTAAATAATAATCTCACACAAAAATCGGGCATGACCTCTCCAAAAGGAGGGCAACCACACAATCAAAATATAAACCTGTCAAGATCTCAACTCCAAACGGAGGAGCAATATCATAATGATAACCACAATACTCAATCACGAGTCTAAGCACGATAAGATAACAAGAAGACTAACAGCTATAAAGTCTAACCAACAACAACTACTACAACAACCACAACATCCATAATAATAATACAACAATATCCAAAATAATATACAAACAAGGTCTCAATCTAAAACCGGAGACAAATCCGGTGCTAAAAGTTAATAAAAATAACAACAAAGTCCCCGTGATCCCGGCTACCAACCCGGAAATCACTCCTAAACTAGAGGGTCCCTGTCTGCACCATCGACAGGCTCAGGTCCATAAAATGTCGGACACCAATCCTCCGGATACTCTGAAAAATATGTCCAGTCAGGACTGGAGCAAGTACATCTCTAACAGCAGTTTCATTTAAATGATAAAAACTATAAAACAGTTATAGCAAGTAGCAAGAAGAGTGAAGCAAGTATGAAACAAGAAAATATGTATAACTGGTGCATAAAGGTAAAGATGCATGGATATCAGAGCAAGATAGTAATAACTGCAAGATACAAGAAATCTAAGCTAAGATCAAGTCCGTGCACAAGAACGTGTAGTGAGTCCAGCATGAAAAACATGTAGTGAGTCAAGTCCAGAAACATGTAAGTGAGACAAGTCAAGAAATGCATGAGAGTCCAGACTATAAAGAATGAACTCGGTGTCTTTGAAATACTTGTTTCGACATGTAAACGGCTAGGGGTAAGTACGGCTCACCGCGCACTGGGTGCGCGGCTGCTATCATTCCAGATTAGACCAGAGGGAGTGATTCCTGATGATGCCAGATAGGAATGTTTACATGTCTACTCGAGTATTTCCCCGCCCCGACTAATACAAGTGGATCCAAGACCCGACACGCAAATCAAGATGAGTCCAGCCTGAACATGAGTGATGCCTGTAGGTGATGCCAGTAGTGATTCCAGAATAGAGGCCAGAAACATGAAATGTACGTGTCGCAAGTAAATGAATCCAGAAATACCAGTCAGTGTCTCGTGTTGTGCCAGAATAATCAGATGATACTATACTAGAAGCTGAATCATAATAATCATCAGATAATAAAAACTATCAGAGAATGTACTCGCCTGAC
This sequence comes from Iris macrosiphon, assembly GCA_036927795.1. Lineage (NCBI taxonomy): Eukaryota > Viridiplantae > Streptophyta > Magnoliopsida > Asparagales > Iridaceae > Iris > Iris macrosiphon. The sequence goes on along the minus strand of JAYESA010000012.1, from coordinate 10,355,917 downwards.
GTCCTGAGCAACTGGCGATCCGAACCGGTGTCGCAAGAACCTAATACGAAAAGCAAGGTTAAACAGGGTTCTAATGAGTTAAACAGATATAAAATAACTAAAAATAGGTTTCTAGGGTCGTTCTAGGTCAAACGGGTCAAACCGGTGAAATCTGGGTGAAAAAGTCAACTCTATATCCAAAAAGTCAACTCTGGGTCAAAACTAGGTCAAAAGTTGACTTTGGCGGTCAACCGAGTCAACTACGGTCAAGTCTGGGTCAAACTAGGGTGCTCCTGAAATTCTAGGTCAAACCGAGGTCATTAAGCTAGAAAACTCACAAACTCGCCTCCTTGAGATACCGGGATACCCTCGGTATCCGATACCTCAACCTAGGCTATAAACCCCGCCTATACCCTCTAAAACCTATGCTAGCACGCGTAAATATATACACATATACATATAAAAATCACTCCAATACTATTCCTAGGCTATTGCTCAAATACCCCGCTCGAAACTCAATACCTTGGTTATCTCAAGGTATTGAGATACCTCGGTATCTCAAGGTATTGAGATACCGCTCTAAACTCAACCTGACTACCCCTCTAGCTAACTAACTATGCATAAACATATATATCTAGCTATAATCTACGCTAAAATATAGATATCTAATACGTATAGGCATATACCTAGGTATCTATACCCAATACCTTACCTTACCTTACCTTACCTTACCTTACCTTACCTTACCTTACACATACCTTACATATATATATATCTATACCTAGATATCTAACTATCTATCTAGCTATGTATATATATCTACATATATATCTATGCATATAGATATAGATATCTAACTATATCTAACTATATCTAACTATCTACCTATCCATCTATCTATATCCAATATCTATCTAACTATCTATTCACGTATCTACCTATGTATCTATAGTTATATCTATCTATGGAACTATCTACCTAACTATCTAGTATCTATCTATTTATCTAGATATATCTATCTATCTATTGATCTATCTATATATCTATATGTCAATTTACCTATCTATTATCTAGCTATCTATGTATATCCACATATCCATCAATCTATCTAACCATATACCTATTTATCTATTAACCATACATACCTATCTATCTATCTAATATATCTATCTAACTATCATCCATCTATCTATATTTCTATATATATATATATATACCTCTCCCTCTCCCTCGCATTTGCCGCTGCTGCTAGCTACAAAAACTGCTGCTGCTGCTGTGCTTATCTGCTGCTGCTGCCACTGCTTTTGCTGCTGCTGCGCTGCTACTTGCTGCTGCTGTGCTGCTGCTGCAGTGCAGCAGCAGCTGCTGCTCCTCTGGCTGCTGTGTTCTCAGTTCAGCCCCCCCCTCCTTCTCACAAACACACACACACACACACACTCCTATATACATACACATATATATATATCTATATATATACATACATATATATATATACACACACAACTCTATATATATATATATATACACTAACACATCTACTAACATATATATATACACACACATATTAACACATATTAACACATACACACTCATATACACAACACATATCTATATATATATATATATAAACACATATATCTATATACATATATACACTAATATCTATGTATATATATATACATATACACACTCACACACTTAAACATATATATATATATCCTCACACACACACACACTCACACTCACACACCCTCACACACACACTCTCACACACACACAACCACACACACAAACACTCCTACATATATATATATAAATATATATACATATACACACAAACTCAAACTCAAACTCATATATACATATATATATCTAAACACTCACTCACACTTACACACACACTCACCTACACACATACACTAGCACTCACCCACACTCACACAAGCACTCACTAACACACTCACAAACACATAAAAACACACACATAATTTGAAATATATATATATATAGAAACACACACAAATATATATATACACACATATATATACCTATAAACACAATACACACAACACAATGCACAACGCCCACAACGCTTACCAACGCACGCCCAACGACCCCGACACGCACAAACACCTATAAATATATAAAATATAACTCGAAACCTCTAGCACACACTCCCCGATACTAACCCAACGCGCGCACAAGCCCGAAACGAGGAAACCTAGTCGAAATGGCCGTTCGGTCATTTCGACGAACACGTGGTGCGCGGCTCGGAAAATCTCCTGAAACGCACACCAAACGAACTCGAAATCGGCCCAAAATTTATCCACGCACTCTAAACGATGTCTAGATCCTAGAAAATGTGCTCCCGCGTCGATTCTAGGCCCGTAGCGGAAACGCACACGCACTTAGAATCGGCGACGACGAAAAGCCCCAATTTCGCCCGAAACGCCCGTTTCTCCGCGACGCGGCTTTCCGTGTCCGAACGGAGACATGCACTCACCCTCAAGACACCCGACAATGTCTACCTAGGTCCATCTAACCTAGGGCATCACCCAAAATTGGGCCAAATTCGGATTTCATCCGAAATTGACACAAAACCTAGTGTTAAAGTCTCTAAACCCAACCAAACTAGTTCCAACTTCCTCCCACGGGTAGCCTAAGGGTCTAGGAAGGTTCTAAAATATTAATTACACTATAAAAAAGTAATTACAAGGGGAAAATTAGGGTTTACCTTTTGGGAGTTGGAATCCCAAGCCAAAATCTCCAAAATACTCCAAATCCTCCAATCCAAGCTTCCAAGCCTCAAATCCAAGCTCCAACATCAAATCTAGGCTCTACCCACCTAGGTTGGGGAAGAATGTAGGTTAGGGTTCAAATAAATGAAAGAAATGGAAGAGGAAAGGAGAAAAAATGGAGAAACTTACTTGTGAAGAAGAAATGAAGAAGAAGAAGTAGTGGAGAAGAAGAAGAAGTGAAGAAGAAGAAGGAGTGAAGCAAAAGAAGGGGAGAAGCTGCTGTGTTTGGTCGGATGTGGGGGTAGGTAGGGGCCGACCATGATTAAAAATGGGTTTCACTAAGTCCAAATGACCAAAATGCCCTCCCGTAACTCGGTTTTGGGTTTCGGGTTCCAAATGCGCTCAAACTAGTTCCAAATCTTTCCAACTAACCCACTAAAAATATAATACATATTCTAAACCCAAAAATAAGTCTCACAAGGGTGTGGGCTGGGTCGGACATGGGTCCACTAGGGTCTGCCATGGGTCCAGGCTAGCCAAAGTCCTAAAACAATCAATAAAAATATAATACAATCACTAATTAAATATAAATATAATTAAATATAAATAATACACAATTAACTAAATTAAAAATAAAAAAAAATATCCGGATCTGAAAATGGGGTGGTGACAGATACTCACTCATGTATAACTGATACACATATGCACACACAATCTTAACTAGAAATTTGCACATTACATATAAAATTTATAGATATATAACTTTATTTTACTTATTTATTTATATACTTTTTTATGTAAATCTATGTAAACACTAGAAATTTAAACCGAACGGATTGGAATGGTTTGGACTTAACCCTAGTTTCGTGTAAGTGTCAGTATTTGTGTGTCCATGTCGTGTCTGTGTTTGTGTGTCCTTCATACTAGCCCTAACCCTAGTTTCGTGTCAGTATTTATGTGTCCATGTCGTGTCTGTGTTTGTGTGTCCGTGTCGTGTCTGTGTGTGCATATATGTGTCATGTCAGTGTGTGTGTGTCTCTGTGTGTGTGTGTGTCTCTGTGTGTGTGTGTGTGTGTGTGTGTGTGTGTGTGTGTGTCGATCGTATCAGAGAAAGAGATGGGGGTTAGGGTTCCCTGGGCCGCCGGAGGTCGCAGGAAGCTCGCGCGGGAAGGGAAGAATTTTTGGGAAAAAAATTTTGGAAGGGGGAAAATGAAATCGTTCTGGAAACCTATATGAAAAACATTAGCGACGTTTTAAACATACGTCGCTAAACGTCGCCGAGGTTATAATATTTAGCAACGTATGTAATATTACGTCGCTAAACGTTGCTACAGTAAAAATAATAGAGACGTTTTAAACATACGTCGCTAAACGTCGCCGAGGTTATAATATTTAGCAACGTATATAATATTACGTCGCTAAACGTTGCTACAGTAAAAATAATAGCGACGTTTTACGACATTTGGCGACATCAACATCCGTAATATTATTGATAGTCGTTATGCGTCGCTGACAGTCGCTAACAGCGACGCCATGCGACATTATTTTATGATGTCGCTAAATTCATAAAATATAGCGACGTCAGAAAAAGACGTCGCTAAAAATGTCGATATTTCTTTATATTTTGGTAGTGATATTTGGGACAGCAAATCCCGGTCCCACAACTCTTATATGATTCGCACACCGGGATCATCGGCAACATTTTGAAGAAAAAACTTTGAAATAAATCAAACAAGAACACAAATTCTAAGGCTACTTGCACATTTCTGTCGTCATTCCGTTGCTAGTTAGTTGCTATCAATGACTGTTCTTGTTCTGTCACTGGCTTTAGTCACTATTTTATTGTATTTTTTAGTGTTGAACCAATTTGTGATGTGCTGAATTCTAATTAATTTGTCCCTAACCCCGAGTCGGTTCAGCTAAATCAGTAGTAAGAATCTTCCAATGCAAAGTGAGTCCAACAAGTAAAGTTGAGGAATTTATTACTTTTCCTAAGGCGATCTCCAATCTATCCTCAAAAATTTCCTCAATTTGAAGACTAAATTTTTTTTTCTATATTATGCTATTTTCAAAATTTTACATCTCCAACCCATCAATCCTCAAATAATAAACAACTATTATTTATTTATACATAAATTCATTTTTCCCAATTATTTAATATAATCATATACATTAATATTATATTATGAATATTATTCACCGAGATAATATTATATTATTTTATAATAATTTTATAACTTCAAACCACTAAGCTTTTTTTAATTTCAATGTTGTTGTAATGTTTAAACTTTTTAATTTCAATGTTGTTGGTGGTGGTGTTATTTTAAATTTCTGATGTATTTGTTTACATTTTTTTAAGTCAATGTATTTTAATTTTAGAAAGTTTGATGTTATCCTATTAATTTTTTATTTTATTAATCAAATGAATATAATAAACAAAAAAATAATACTAATAACAAATATATTCACTATTAGATTCTATTGGAAGATCTCAACAAGAACATTTAATGATATAATTATTATATTATTTATAATTATAAAATTAAAAATATGGTAAGTTAATTAGGTTTAGTGTTTAAATATATAGGATATATTAGTAATTAGTTACAACTTGGAGGGTTAAATAGTCATGAATAGTGGATCCTCAAATTTGAGAATTTTTTCTCTCTTCCCTCAAATTTGCGGATCCAACACTATTCCCTCAATTTTTTTGAGAAAATTTCCTCAATTTGAGACATGATTGGAGATAATTTTAAAAAAAATCTCCTCAATTAGGTACTTGAGGAGTGTGGTTGGATATGACCTAACTAGCTCATAATTTTTGGGGACTTAAGTAGTTGTTGTCTAATCAATCTTGTATTGTTATTCATCTAAAAATAGTGGAAAAAGAAAATAATAGATTGTTTTAATTCGCCATTCGGATCAAATTCAACTGACTCTTGTGGTCAGTGAGAAGAGCTATAATCTTCCTGGTTAGACGAACAGTCTCGGGATCAAATCGTGGGGGAGGTGCGGGACAGTGAGTCCAAATTGTATACAACGCAGCGTGCACGAAGTCCTGTATGTGTTGTCGGACATCTAAAAAAACAAATTGCGATTCGGTTTTCAAGTAAAATCAGTCCCACATATTCCATTTTTTGTTCTTTTGATATCATATATTGTTTTATCTCAACGGCAAGTCATAAGCTTGTCGTAACTAGAAATTATCTTGTGGATCTTGAGCCTGGATCAATGTACGCCAACATCTTTATGTATCATTCATTATCGAAGAACAAATTCACCAAAGAAGAGAAATTCAATAAATATAGACAATATATAAATGCTTCGAGACGAACTCTACTTATTTTTTCAGTCATAGATGTAGCTCATCCGTATTTATCAGACCTAGAGGTCCCATGTTAACAAACATTTGAACCGATGCATTTCCATAACTAGCAGGTTTATCACTACCCATCTTGAATAAGGTTTAGTGTCACGTTGGATATGGTGACATACTTTTAAACATTAGTATAATGGAAATTAATCAGAAAATAGTAAAAAGAAGACTTTTTTTATAAAGGTATTACAGAAGTTGATCGGGACTGATCCAATTTTTTTCGCTTAGACTGTCAAAATTTTGACAGTCCTATATACGATTAGGACTATCAAAATTTTGACAGTCCAAATTTGAACCAATCCCGATAAATTTCTGTAATGTTTCATAAATTCTCTAAAAAAATATCCATTGTAGGTAGGTTGTTGGACTAAAAAACTTGATGGTTTGCCTCAAACAAGCTTTGGGTATACACCTATGATACCAAATTAATTACTTCACCAAACAAGAGATTGGAATTGCCACCCACATATGTCCTTATGGATTATGCATATTTCTCACAAATAAGTAAGCAAACACACTTCAACTTCATTATATTTTTTTTTTCTCATCACACACTACAAAAATAATACAAAATAGCGACGAAAAGTTTCGTTTATTATTTTTTTTTTTTTTTACCAATTAACACAACATAATTCTTATCCTAAAGAAAGCATCATAATTCTAATTTAGTAAGATCGACGACGACGACGACGACGGAGCTTGTCGGACCGGTAAGCTTGATTCCCCCACCCCTCCTACCCCGCGGCAGCGGGCGGGCGCAACCTCAGAGCCAGGAACCCGGATGAATGGCCCTTGTTGATGAGTGAAGCCCTCCCATGTTGCTTAGAAGCAAGGGAGTAGCAGGGAGAGATGGAAGAAGATCCACCAGAGGCATGGAGAGAAGAGCACCAGAGCAAATTAGGAGAGTAGCCATAGTCTTCGCTAGGGACAAGGGAAAAGAGAGTGCATGTATATATATATAGTTTATAGAGAGCTGCTAGGTGAACCGCAGTTCTGGTCCACATAACTGGTCCTCCAGTCACGTGTCACCGTTTCATTGACAGGTCAACCGACTGCGTGTCCGATTAAATAGGTGGGCAGCCAATAGGACTCTGACACGTGGCTGCGGAACGGTTCAAGTAGCATTTCTGTAGTTTATATATGAATGTAGACACAAGAGGACATAAATAATAAAGGGGAGAGTAGGGGTGAGCATCGGTTCGGTTCGGTTCAAAACCGAACCGAATAAGGAAAACCGAATTCGACCGAAAACCGAATAAGCAAAACCGAAACCGAACCGAATTAGACCATAACCGAACCGAACCGAACTGAAATAAATCGGTTCAGTTTTCGCTTTATTCGGTTTTTCGATTTTGGACCGATTTTCGGTTTATTCGGTTTTCGGTTTATGGTATATTCGGTTTTCAATTTATTCGATTTATTAGTATATACCTATATATATATATATATATATATATATATTTTTTTTTTTCTTATTCGGTTTTCGGTTTTGGACCGAAATCGAAACCGAATAAGAAAATTTAGCATTTTCAAAACCGAAACCGAACTGAATTTTTTTAAAACCGAACCGAATCTCTTATTCCATTCGGTTCGGTTCGATTTTCGGTCCAAAATCGAATAATGCTCACCCCTAGGAGAGAGGGAAGGGTTAGCATGCACTTTTTACTATGGGAGTCCCAAGTTTAGATTGCACTGCACGCATACTGGTGTGGTACCGAGCTTTTGCGCATGCAGATTCTTCACTTCTCTTTGAGGACAAGGAAAGGGTAGGGAGGGGACAGTGTGGGCGCGGATGTGGGGCTCCCCACAAAGGAAAGGTCTCTTCATCTTTAGGGAACTGAAGTTCTATTGACCACTCCATGCTAACCTGCATTGTGCTAGCTATTACTGAAACTCTTGCAGTAGATTACAGTTGGCTTAAATTTGACAGCTAGCGACGGATCAACGACTAATTTTTTAATTGCTGTTGTGATATAGTTTATGTCTGATACACAGAGAATATCAGTGACAATAGCTATTATCGTCACTAAGTTCTATTTCTCTCGCCGATATTCCGTCGCTGATTAGTCGATCCAGCGATGGATCAACGACGGAAAATAAACATCGACATAAGAGCTAATGACGAAATTTTTTTGGTCGATGTCCTGTCGCTATTGTTTAGCGACGAAATATATAAAAATAGCGACGAAAACTCCCCTCGCTCTTTTGTATTGTAGTGTTCGGACCGGAATGGAAAGATCTCATAGAGATCTAAAAAAAGGGTGGAGTCAGAAAATTGAACTGAGATGTGCTAGAGTGTGCTAGGTGTGGGCCGACTTATATATATAAAAAAACAAAATATGTATATATAGTTTATGTCTGATACACAAAGAATATTAGTGACAATTGCTATTATCGTCATTAAGTTAGTCGTTGTTGTAGCGACTGATATTTCCGTCACTATTTCTCTCGCTGATATTCCGCCGATGATTAGTCGATCCAGCGATGGATCGACGATGGAAAATAAACATCGACATATGAGCTAATGACAAAAAAAATCTATCGATGTTCCGTCGCTACTATTTAGCGACGAAATATATCAAAATAGCGACGAAAACTCCCCTCGCTATTTTGCATTGTAGTGCTCGGACCGGAATGGAAAGATCTCATAGACATTTAAAACAAGGGTGGAGTCAGAAAATCGAACTGAGGTGTGCTAAAGTGTGCTAGGTATGGGCCGACTTAAATATATAAAAAAACAAAATATGTATATATAGTTTGTCTGATACACAAAGAATATTAGTGACAATCGCTATTATCGTTATTAAGTTAGTCGTTGTTGTAGCGACTGATAGTTTCGTCACTATTTTCTCGCAGATATTTCGTAGTTGATTAGTCGATCCAGCGATGGATCGGGTATGGAAAATAAATATCGACATATGAGCTAATGACGAAAATTTTCGGTTGATGTTCCGTCGCTATTGTTTAGCGACGAAATATATCAAAATAGCGGCGGAAACTTTCCTTGCTATTTTGCATTTTAGTGCTCGGATCGGAATGGAAAGATCTCATCGACATCTAAAATAAGGGTGGAGTCAGAAAATCGAACTGAGGTGTGCTAGAGTGTGCTAGGTGTGGACCGACTTATATATATATATAAAACAAAATATGTATATATAATTTATGTCTGATACACAAAGAATATTAGTGACAATCGCTATTATCATCATTAAGTTAATCGTTGTTGTAGCGACTGATATTTCTGTCACTATTTCTCTCGTTGATATTCCGTCATTATTTTCGTCGCTGATTAGTCGATCTATCGATGGATCGGCGATGGAAAATAAACATCGATATATGAGCTAATGACGAAATTTTTTGGTCGATGTTCCATCATTATTGTTTAGCGACGAAATATATCAAAATAGCGACGAAAATTTCCCTCGCTATTATGCATTGTAGTGCTCGGACCGGATTAAAAGGATCTCATAGACATCTAAAACAAGGGTGGAGTCAGAAAATTGAACTGAGGTGTGCTAGAGTGTGCTAGGTAAACAAAATATGTATATATAGTTTATGTCTGATACACTAAGAATATTAGTGACAATTGCTATTATCGTCATTAAGTTCGTTGCTGTAGCAACTGATATTTCAGTCACTATTTCTCTCGCTGGTTAGTCGATCCAGTGATGCATCGGGGACAGAAAATAAACCTCGACATATGAGCTAATGACAAAAATACCAGTGGAGGCGAGGGAGGAGGAGGCGCACGCGCTCGCCTCCACTGCTATTGTTGCTTCTGCCGCTTCTGCTATTGTTGTCGCCGCCGTCGCCGTCGTTGGCGCAAGGCGTAGCCGCAACCTCTCGTGAGTGCATGCCTCCGCTGCGCGCAGCCCCCTGCACGCTTCTTCTTCTTCTTCTTCTTCTTCTTCTTCATCACCGTCTTCATGACGGAGCCGACGTAAAGGTGCTTGAGGTGCGACTCGGCGACGATACCCGGTCGATTGCGATGTCAACGACGCGGAGAGGCGGAAAATCGCGAGAGGAGGGAGGAGGTGAGGCCGGAGGGGGGGTGGGGGTGGGAGAGGAGCAGGAGGAGGGAGGTGAAGAGGGTGGGCAGCCCTAATAAAATTTGGACTAGCTGAGTAAAAATTCTTTCTAACTGGACTAGCACCAATACTTGGCTAGTCCCGAGTCATTTTTGTAATACCTTTATCAAGAGCCTATAATTAGGGTTACAAACCTACTCGGTAGTACTAGTGTGAATGTGTTGTGAAAGGAAGGACAACTTCTCTCATATATATGTTCGGTTATCTTTTTTTTTTTTTAAATTTTCGGCATAATGCTCGGGACCCGACGTAACGTTCGGAACTTTGTGCACACTACATTGCATGTCTTTTTGGCCCACTGTTCTCCAACTCCCATCATTTATAAATGGAAGGAATAATACGTTTCCGTAGCTCGATCCACTGATATTCCGTCACCCAGCCGGAATCTTATACCTCTCTTTGGTAACCACAAAAGCCACTCGAGTTCCGTATGTTCGGTTGTCTAATAGTGAAACACTTACAACTCTAAATGTCAGTTAAAACCATAATTAACAATTAATATAAAAGAAAAAAAAATTAAATAGTAGTATTGGATGATTGATTGACTAATCCTTGATTCTTTTTCTTCGCACTATTTATAGTTCTCTCTTCCCATATTCCATCTCCACTTGAAAAATTATAACCGTTTCCAACGTCATCTCCACTGGTATTTCCATCATACATTCGATGAGGAAAAGAAAGTCGGGGTTGCAACCTCATCTCACTCGATTAACTATAATTTATGTCGGGACCTCAAATCAGCTCCAAAACAAAAAAATGATCATCCAAAGAGCTAGGAGCAAAAGCAGAACTAGAAATTTGAGTTGGGATGGAATGGATTGACTCATATGAAACAAAAAAATTAAAAGAATACAGATGAAAAAAAAAAAAAATTGTGGGTCTTTAAGGTGACTCCACCCTTGGCTACAGGAGTTCACTTCCTTGTCTTCTTCCATTGTTGCCCTCTTTTCACTACCTAGTATGGAGCGGACTTGTTCACCTTCGGACTTCTCGGTTTGTGGTTTCAGGAGCTTGACATCTTACGGACCTCGAGTTACTAATTGTGCGGCCCATGAGAAATGATATCGAATGCGACATGATTGGCTTGATACGAAACTTGTTTGTTAAGTCTTATACTCTCGTTTTTCGCTCATCTACCAATCCATCTCGATCTCCTTGCGCATTCGCTAAAACTGTGGGGGTTGTTTGGTTGCTTTTAATGGAATTGCTTTGCAACAAAAGCTGTTGTAAGTGGTGTTGCATAAGTGACGCCCATTTAAACTGAAGAAAATATTGAAATTTGTACAAATGCCGTAACAATTGTATTTACAAACAACCAAACATATCCTCAAGCTCACGTCATGCAATGGATATACGAGACAGGCAAAATGCCCTAAAATGACTCTTTTAACATATTTTTATTATCATCTACTTGTTGGAAATTAAGTCTGCGGAAGGGGAACAGAGTTCGATCCAAACTCGGTTCCTGGTTGAGTTCGGGCCGAACTCGATGTGGTGTTCCAGAACCATCGAACCGAACTCGGTCCGAGTTCGGTGTCGGTGGCGGCTGCTCGGGTTTTAGAATTTTTATGTTATATTTTGGACCGTTGGATGCTAGTGGACGGCTGGATCTTATGGTTGGCTATTTTTAGGGTTTCCTAACCCTAAAATAGGTTTCTCATCCTATAAATAGGGAGGAGGGTGGAGGCACAAAGAAGGAGCACAAGTTGGAGATTCGGGATGCTCGTCCACAGGAAATCTACGAGAAAGTCCGTGCTTTGCTCTTAGGACTTCGCCATCCAAGACAGAAGGAAAAAGAAGATATAATCGAGGAGTCGTCAACTTCGGTTAGGAAGATTGCTATGAGTTGGTGAGTGATTTCAATTGTAATCTTCTGCTTTTCTTCTTGAGTGTGGTGAGGGAGTTGAATCTATTAGGGCAAAGGGTTTCAACATTAGTTTTTGTAATCTTGTAATTTCATCTGAGTTATAAAGGTTAAAATTTGTCCAGGTGACGTAGTCACCGCCATATACTTGTCTTCATCTGTGCTTGGTGTTCGTAGATTGGTTGGTCATCTCAGATGAGTTGGCAAACGCTTCCGCGCCGCGTCCAACACGTGGTATCAGAACGCACGTGTTCCCAACACTACAAGAGGTCGGGGCACACGCATGACGTGTGCAATTTCCAATGAAAGAGAAAAAGGGACACACACGCAGAGAGAAAGAGAGTGAGTGTGATGCCTCCCTTGACATACACTAGGATACACCAAAGTAGGTGTCGTGTCTGTATTGCCGTATCGTATCCGTGCAACATAGCATGTCAGTGATATTAATATACATGAAGTACCAAGATCTTATATTGCTTGACTTGGATGAAAAAAATGAAGTGCCAAGTATACCAGGAGAATCAGATGCAGGGGTAAAGCTAAAGCTTAGCACAATTCCCCTCCTTGCAACCTGGTCTAATGTATATTCCCAATCTTTCCTTGGTTCACAATTATTCCATTCTACCATGTTTTTAAAACACAGGTTAGCGCTTGAATGCACCTGACCGAGTTCTAGGCAAAATCTCAAATGGCTCAATTCCCACTGGATCCCTGTGGCAAGCTGCGAGCATTGCTCCACCGCGGCCTCGAATTGCTCGGCCAACGCCGCCTGAACCCTCTCGCCGGCCATATCTCCGGTACCCGCCACTGCCAAGGCAACCGTCGTCGTGTCGCGAAGCTTTGGCCGGTCGGGCCCCGGGAAGCTGACCACATTTAGTTTATACAGTATCAGTCAACTTGACACTAGTAAGTTACTAGAACCATACCAAATTTTACATGCTACATGAACATATTTGTGACAGTGAATAGTTTTTTTTTGAAAGTTTGCAAGTTATTAGCTAATATTCTGACTATGACTAGTAGTGGCATTCCCTTTTTCTTTTGTAGGGTCTCGTATAATGAAAATTTAGGTTTAGGTCTCAAAATTGTCCAGAATAGAATTTGGGTCCCGTCCTAACAGTGGACTTAGACGACCAATGGAGAATGAGAGTTGCGATACTATTGTTTGTTTCTATTCTGATCTCAATAGCCACACAACCCTCCTGGCAGCAGTTTCGATGGAGAGGATTTCATGGACATTTTGTATCATCAGATCTATCTTGTTCCGGTCGAATTGTTGAATACTTGCAACTCAAGAATCCCCGAGAGTTGTGTGGCTGCTGATCTCACTCTCGATTGGCCTTGACAAAGCTAAATAATCCGAGTCAAATAATCCCCACCATGGAAAACTAAATAACCCTCACATGTTTCTGTTTAGTTTTAGGATCTCGTATAATATTCAAAACTTGAGTTTGGGTCTCCATTTTGGACGGTCATCTAAAATCAACCGTTAGGACGAGACTCAACCCCTCTTCTGAACAACATTGCGACCTTATTATACGAGACCCTGAAACTAAATAATCCTTTTCTTTTTCTTAACATTTGAATCATATATTACAGACACTGGCAGAGGGAAGTTAAGCGAGAGGGCAGGTCTTCGGAATGCGAAGAAGACTCAGCATGGCGAGATCAAAACTACCACATACGAGGTATTGTTCAGTCTCGAGCCAGGGTTCGGAATCCCTGGTGCAATTGTGGTGAGCAATGGGGACAGGAACGAGTTCTTTCTGAGATTCGTGATTGTGGAGGGGTTAGATGGAGGGAACATATGTTTCAATTGCAATTCCTGGGTTTACCCGGAGAGCAAGACCAGTGCAGATCGTCTCTTCTTTTCCAATACCGTGAGCTCTGCATCTAAATTTCATAACATTCTTGTTCTTATGTTGCACAGACACAGATACTGCACGACACGACACGACACGACACGTATAAGTGTGACACATCACCCATTTTGGAGTGTTGATGCTTCCTAGGGATAAAACTAGCCACTTTGAACATTCTAATTCGGACAAAGTATATATTAGGTACGAGGGGATATCCATCTTTTTGATGTATGTTGGAATAATATTAACATCTTGAGTTCTGAATACCCACAGTAAGTTTTCTTGCAGCAGCAGATATTATAACATTATGATCTATGGATTAGGTGGTGACGAAAGATGGTCTATCAGCTCGCAAAAATTATCCATTCTCGTTGAACTGAATTTTCTTTTATCGTTACTATTGCGAACGTTGGGTTGACACTTGACAATGAGTAAGGAATTATTCATTTATCTGCTTAACCATATTCTAATTATCAGCATTGTTCACAATTAGTAGCACCGGAACTTTAAGTCAGACTTTGCGTATCTGCTATGTTAGAATAGTGTAGATATTTAACCCTCGTCCTCATCTTAGCTCTAAAGTTTTTGGTGCAGTGGCAGGGGAAACATGCTAAAAACATCCCAATGCATGCCCAGAACAACTCAGTATTTCCTGCAATTTGGTTGATATATATTGTAAAGAAATGATAAATATGGAAAAAAGGTTCCATTTATTATTTTGATGCGTGAGCCTTTATATAGCAGAGTTTACATCAAAACTAACTCATGAGGTTACAACTGAATCCCTACAATCATGGTTAGAGATAATTACAAATCAGAGAAAGACTAAGTCAATAACTTAATATATATATATATATATATATATATATATATATATATATATATATATATATATATCCAGGGGCACAGCCGCGCCCTCTCCCCACCAGCTAGCTAAGCCGCTGACGATAGCAATATGTCTGAAGTGATCGCTAGTGTGTTGAGTAAGGGTGAATTTTTGTTACTTCATGTTACATACATAATTATGATGGGGCACATCATGGACACGGATACAACAGTGATTCTGGTGTGTCCTAGCTTGTTTTCCAGTTTTTTTTTTGGTGTCTAATGTGTATCCGACACAGACATGATACAACAAGTCACTGTTTTTGAAGCGTCGGGTGCTTCCTTACTTTAACTGAACATTTTTACGAGGATAAAAGCCTTCGTATAAATGGATAGGGTAAGATTAGACAGTTGTTCCTAGCAGGTCACACATTACCCCGTGGTAGAGTAATTGTTCAAACTATTTCCCAGTTATAAGTTAGGAGTTCTTTTAGACATTACTACAGGTTTTGGATTATAGACCAATATCACTGTCTATATAATTTTTTCTTTGATATACGAATTCCATATCCATTTTCAATTCTATAAGAAAAGTACAAGAAATTTATTTGTAGGATACAAAATGCTTGTCACTTGGAAGCTTAATTATCTGTGGGAACAATAACATTTTGCTATAGGGTAAAGACATCTTGTATACTTTAACTTATCATTTACCCTATAGGTATGATTACCAGATATTACAGGGTCAAGTATTAGGTATTTAGCATAAAGGGTATATATATATATATATATATATATATATATATATATATATATATATATATATATATATATATATATATGAAAATGAGGTAATTATTATTCTGGTCTGAAGGCCTACAAACTCAGCTCCAAGGCCTACAAACTCAATCCGGAGGCTACATCCCAGTCCGAATGACACATCACAGTCCGAAGGCCTCATCCGACCCGAAGGCCTTCTCCTGCACCCTGATCCGCCAGCCTGAGCCCGCACCCGGCCCAACCCGCATAGCAGCCTCAGTTAAATTACACTGGGAATATAACTACTACTCCTAAGTCTCGATCCTGCAGCCTGTGGGGGGAATGGCGCCCACTCTAGCCACTTGAGCTAAGAGTGCTTCTCTCTCTCTCTCTCTATATATATATATATATATATATATATATATATATATATATATATATATAATCTTGCCTCATCATATGGCGAGATTTAAACAAAATTCCATGATGAAAACCTCTTTGAGTTAATGTACTTAACTACTATTACTTTCAACTAGTAAATGCACGTGCGTTGCACGTAAAAGATTTTTTTTATATTATTGTAAAATAGTTTAAATGTTTAAAATTATTTAAATTATAATTTATTATAGAAGAAAAGAGTGGGTTGCGGATGATGAGAAGGAAGTTGGTTTTATATTTTTTTTAATCTCCCGTTAGTTTTTTTTGTTAATTAAATTGGTTGTGTATTTATTAACGGTTTTGATAGATAAGATGAAAGTTTGTTTAAGGTCTTATTTATCTTCCGTATCTATTTTTTTAAATTTAATTGGTTGAGTATTTACTAACGGCTTAGACGGCTCACTTTTGAGCCGTCTAGAAGCCGCTTTATATTATAGAAGATAGAAGATATATAACCCAGTTGGATAGTGTGCATGAATATGGACATGGATATGGACACAGATACTGATACATGCACGATACTAATACAAGATACATATATTTTCGAATAGGTACAATATTAGTCATCCGTATTGCACGAACACGGACACCATTTTTTCCGTGTCCGTGTAAAATAGGTATCCAACTGTTTGTTTTAAGGAAATTCAACTACATAATGCACATGTAAAAATGATGTGCTAACCGGCAATGACTATGTAGAGCTATCTGCCTAGCAAGACACCAGTCCCTCTGCAAGATCTAAGACTGGAGGAGCTTGTGCATTTGAGGGGAAATGGAACTGGGAGAAGGATGGAATGGGAACGCGTATACGACTATGCCCTATACAATGACCTCGGGGAGCCTGACAAGGGCGAACACCATGTCAGACCGGTATTAGGAGGCGCTAAGCAATACCCGTACCCGCGCAGGGGCAGGACTGGACGCCCTCTAAGCCATAAGGGTACATATGATGTCCTAACCACAATATGTGCACTACTTAGAGAATCAGAAGCTTTATCTCACTCTAACTCTGCCACTTCTTAGATCGACTAACTGAGACTCGACACAAAATAATCAACCTGGATTTCTATGTCCCACCCGAGGAGAGGTTCAGCCCGAGCAAGCTCTCTGAGTTCATAACAAATTCAGTCCACGCAGTCGTGCACTTTGTCATCCCCGAAATGAAGTCATTGTTCGAAGGAGATGTTGGCAGCTTCAAATCGTTCGACCAGTTGAGGAACGACCTTTATTCAGGCAAACAAGGTTGCTTCCTTGAGGGCATGGTGATGGAGAAATTGAAGGCCTTTCTTCCAGAAGATATCTTTGCGGAAGTAGTAAGAACAACAAAGAGGAAGGCAAACTCAGTCAAGTTTCCAGTTCCACGAATCATTGCAAGTAAGTTTCTTCGTTTTGTCATCATCATCATATTGATACATTGAGTTAGCAGTTTTTCTTATTCAATGAACATTTCCAATTGTAGCTGATGAGTATGCATGGAAGAGCGATGAGGAATTTGCCCGGGAAATGCTAGCAGGGATTAATCCGGTGGTGATCAGGCGTCTGGAGGTAGAAAAGTAGCTGATCTCTGTTAGATAACTTGTGAGAAACTTTTATAGCAGTTGCTCCACTTACGGAAAGCAAAAAAAAAAAAAGGTTCCAGACTTGAATGAGTTATCACCATTACAAATCTTCTAGGTTGCAGTAATACGGACGCAGATAGGGAAGGACACGATACGGATACGGGATACATTTTGATTATTCATCTCTGCTAAAGACTGACATTTGGTGAAAGTTAACTATTTTCTTCTTTTTGTCAGACTTTTCCACCTGTGGGAAGCGGAGGGTCGAAAAGCTCCATTACTAGTAATCATGTAGTGAGAAACCTTGGTGGCCTAACTATTCAACAGGTGTGTTTCTTCCATTATGTTTCTTGAACTGAACACAACATACAGAACCTTGTCCTCTGGTTTTTAAGTAAAATTGAATTTGATCCAACATCAATGATAAAATGTTTCATTTTGTTTGAGGAGCCCCAAATTCACTTTTAAGTAAATTCAGACTTCAGCAACAAACAATTAGATCGAGGACAATATTGGCTCAATAAGTTAGAAAATGTCACATCTTTAGTTCTGCCAAAAGAGGACATTTATCCTCAATATAAGCTACTACATTGCAGAATGATAGTTATCAAACATTTAACAATAAAAGCAGTTAACTATGCCACTTCTTCCAATTTAACGAATGAATATTCATTAGCATACACTATTTATGACCAGTTTCTGGAATATCTAGTTAATTGTTTCAGTATAAATTCAACATGTTGTGTGACATTCATCAATATATATGATACTCTCCGCAGGCTATGTATCGAAGGAGGATCTTCATCTTGGATCACCATGATTACCTCATGCCGTACCTAGCCCACATCAACTCGCAGGCAGATATCTGCGTGTATGCCTCCCGCACTCTCTTGTTTCTAAGGGATGATGAAACTCTTATGCCTCTGGTTATAGAGCTAAGTTTACCAGGCTCAAGTCAAGGGGAGGCAAAAAATAGGGTGTTCATCCCTGCAAATGAGGGCACCGACGCAGCATTATGGCAACTCGCCAAGGCTCATGTTGTTGTCAATGACTCAGGATACCATCAACTCATAAGTCACTGGCAAGTTCCATTTCTTATATAACCAGTTTGCCCTAATTATTCACCCAAAAAAAAAAAAAAACCCTTGAATAACTATATATTGCTTGATAATGATTGAAATCAGTTCAAGATAAGTATTTCATATCTTGAAATCAATTCAAGATATGATTGTCTATATATATATCATCCTAAATACCTTATCAGATGTGCCAAACCCCAACCTGATATCAACCTTGGGTATGGAAACAACAAAAAGTTAATTCTTTCACCATTTCTTCAGTTCTCCGTAACAGATAGATAGTTTGAAATCTTCAATCTGTATGAAGTTCCAACTATTTATATAAGATCAAATGATTGAGTGTTGCAAGTGTGTTATATATAAGTTTTGTAGTATCGGTATCAGAATCAGTATCGATATCAGACCATTCCTATGAGTACCCGGATAGGAGGTTTGGAATCGGAGTATCGATTTTTTTGGTATTGGAAAGTAAATAATTATTAATATTTTAGAAAAAAAATATTTTATATATCTAGACATAATTTTAAGTATTTTCAGTGTTGTTTCTTAGTAGTTTTGAAGTTGAATGAAATAATACTCATCCTTGCCGATTGATTTATATGCGATAGATACGTTTTCTTCTTTTACATGCTTTTACAACCTTACTATGCTTTTACACCTTGCCGATGGATCTTTTTCTTTCAATTTTCTTTACCGAACCGAAAAATACCCCCAATGTCGGTATCGGTCAATATCGGGTATCGGTTGGTATCGGATTGGGATATGCCATATCGTATCGGTATCGACAGTATCAGATCGGTATCGGCCGATATTGCAAACTATGGTTATATATGGCAATACTGAATACCTGAAGTTAATTGTTTTACCTGATGAAAGGATACTTGTAAGTTTTACCATCTATCAAAGATTTTCTTTCTCATGACTTAACAGGCTACACACGCATGCCACTGTCGAGCCCTTCATCATAGCTACGAGAAGGCAATTGAGCACGATGCATCCGATTCACAAGTTACTCGACCCACATTTCAAGGACAATATGCAGATAAATACACTTGCTAGAAGCGTTCTCCTAAATGCTGGTGGGATCCTTGAGAGGACGATGTTTCCAGGCAAATACGCAATGGAGTTGTCGTCGATGATCTATAAAAACTGGCGATTCAACGAGCAAGGCCTTCCTGCAGATCTTCTTAAAAGGTACGGTCCCTGCAGCAACATTAACCTTGTGTGATACAATGATGATGCAATTGTACCTAAGAGTACCATTATGTAGTTTGGATTTAAATGCCTTAACCTTGTGTGATACAATGATGATGCAATTGTACCTAAGAGTACCATTATGTAGTTTGGATTTAAAGGCATAGACGGGGACATGGATATACCAATAGCTAAATTTCAACTTGATACCCTAAACTATTCAAACTTTTCAACTTGATACCCGAAACTTTAATATTAGACAACTTAATATCTCAACTAAATTGTACAACTTAATATCCAAAGAGTGTCAAAGAAAAATTATAAATTACAAAAACATCCCTTCATTTGTGGTCGCTTCAAATACCTAAGGAGGGAGGTAGGGGATAGTTTGGTCAAAAAATTATTTTTTATTTTGTTGAAACGGAAAAATTAATTTGTGTCTGGCTGAGGGTATCGACTTGAAAATATTCAAGAATTGAGGGTAATGATTGTATGATATTAAAGTTAAGGGTATCAAATCGAAAAACTTGAATATGTGAGGGTATCAAGTTGAAATGAAGCCTATACCAATAGTGGCATGATACAAATTCATAATATGACATATTTGGTTCAGAAAGTTTAAGATCACTGCAAGAATACAATTATATATACATATGCTCATGCACACAATATATATAGATTAACCAGGTAGTTTCTGTCATACTTGTATGCCCAATTGTAGCAGAGTAGTACTCAAAATAATCACCATAATAGTTTCCCAAGTTACCTAATTGTGACCTATGTTGCACAGATACAAACACGGATACAACTAAGGGCACAATAATGTTACGGAATGTGGATATTTTCAGATAGGTGCAATAAGTCACTTATGTTGCACGAATACATACAAACGGATACAGATATAGGCCCGGATATGATACATATAGGGACACCATTTTCCCGTGTCGGTGCAATATAGACCGAGACATATCGAAAGCCATAACTGAAATGGCTAATGAGCGGATGGAACAATTTTCAGGGGGCTTGCGGTGGAGGACTACAATCAGTCATCCGGCGTCCGGCTCCTTATCAAAGACTACCCGTATGCCGCCGACGGCCTCGACATCTGGACCGCCATCAGCTCCTACGTCTCCGCCTACTGCTCCCACTTCTACCTCACCGATGCGGCCGTCTCTTCCGACCCTGAACTCCAGTCCTGGTGGTCGGAGGTCCGCAATGTAGGCCACGGCGACGCCCCCGCCTCCTCCTGGCTCCGCCTCAACTCCCTCCGCAACCTCACCCACTCGCTCACCACCCTCATTTGGATAGCCTCTGCCCTCCACGCGTCCGTCAACTTCGGCCAGTTCGACTACGCCGGATACCTCCCCAACCGACCAACGAGATGCCGGCGCTTCATTCCCGAAGAAGGCACGCCGGAGTTCGCAGACTTCTTGAAGGACCCGGACGGCTACTTCCTGTCGATGATCACGGACAGGTTTACTGCTACCTTGGGGCTGGCATTGATCGAGGTTCTGTCGGGGCACGCCGGGGACGAGGTCTACTTGGGAAGGAGAGGCGACGGGCAATACTGGACCGACGATACGGAGGTGCTGAGGATTTTCGCAGAGTTCGGAGAGGAGCTGAGGGGAGTGGAGAAGAGGATCAAGGAGAAGAACGAGGACACGAAGCTGAAGAACCGGCACGGGCCTGCAATGGTTCCGTACATGTTGATGTATCCGGACGTCGACAATGTCGGTGGCGACAGGGGGATCACTGGGAGGGGAATTCCCAACAGTGTATCCATTTGATCATCAACGGCACAAACTGTATCGAACCTATCCGAATGTCCGTATCTGTATCGTGTCTGTGCCGTATCCTTGTATGTACTCATGCAACATAGGTGACTATATCGAACCTATCCGAATGTCCGTATCCTGTATTTATGTCTGTATCCGTGTTTGTGCAACATAGGTGTGGATGCTTAGATACATAGAACTCAGGTTTCATACCTTGATATTCTCGAGTATTTCCTGATGTTTTTTTAAGTGACTAGCTTTCTTCTTTCATGATATGTATATGGTTTGGCTTTTGTGTACATTTGTGGATGTATAGCTTGAACTAGAGATTGTTTCTCTTATTTTCCATTATGTGTCCGGTGTATCGTGTCTGTACCGTATCCTTGTGTGTATTCATACAACATAGGTGACTATATCGAATCTATCTCAATGTCTGTATCCTGTGCATTTATGTCTGAATCCGTGTTCGTGAAACATAGGTGAGGATGCTTAGATACATAGAACTCAGGTATCATACCTTGATATTCTTGAATATTTCTTGACGTTTTTTCAAGTGACTAGAACTGTTAATTATATATTTCTTTGGCATCGACAAGACTTCCTCTTCTTTCTTGGATTCTTCGGACTTCGGCAATCCTAATCCCACCTCTTCTTCTTAAGAGTCTTCGGACTTAGGCAAGCTGCCATCCTCTTCCTTGGTCTCCTCATCCTTAGGCTTGACTAAACTGACATAGTGGCCGGCCCATGTCGAGGCAAGCTCGTAGAATGCAAGCTTGGATTGCTTTGGCATGCTCGAGATCCTGCTATAATAGAGCTTGAGAGCTACTCCGACGACCCGGGCTCTCCTGGTGGAACCTCATGGTCCCGTGGAGCTCTAGTTTGTGCGATAGAATGGAGGTCACTGTTGGAGTGGATGGGGTTCCCAACTATGTGGAGAATATTTTGGAGTGCGACGAGCGTCATCCGTTTGCCGGAGAAGCTCAGAGAGTGTATTGAGCGTCGTATATTAGAATATGTATGGTAAGCAAATATATGATTGGATTTTTATCTTTGATTTTGATTATATATTTATGATTGGATCTTTCATATATTGATTTTCTATATTATTGGACTTCCAATTTATGACAATCCAATAAATGATTGGATTTCCATATCTTTGACAATAAATATATGATTGAATATAATTGTATTTCCATATATATTGGGCTTCCATATATAGACTCTAATACATGCAAGGTTTATATAAAAATGTTCATGTAATACAACACAAAAAAGGTGGCAAAAGTGCTTTGCAACTGTTGAGAGGAGAAATGAGAGATTCACAACTACGAAGAGTGGATCGTTTCGGGTAATATTTCTTGTCGTTTCTGTTCTTCGTGTGTCTATGATCAATTTTCTATTCCAAAGAGTTGTGGTGATCCGTGTTAGATCAGTGAAGAATTTGTAGAGGGTGTCATCTTCTATTCCAATAGTGCAGGCTTTTCAGGATTGGACTCCAATCGTCCCGTGATTTTTTCTATCTGAATTTTTTACGTAAAAATCACTTGTGTCTACGTTTGATTTTCTGTGTAATTTTGGCATTTGGTTTATGTTATTTTTCTTCGGTGTCTCTCGCAGGCTCTTTGGTTTGGGAAAACGATTTTCGCGTTTTGTTCCCAACTGTCACAGCAACTGGTTCCTTGCATTATGATTAATATTTTTTTTTTGACGAAGAAGCAGCAGGAGCAGGAGCAGGAGCAGAGGAGGAGTGTTCTTCATCTCTTGGTAGGCCACTTGTCTCTTGGTAGGGATTGGGTGCTGAAAGATTAGGCAGATTGATGGTCAAGGGGTTGCCGCCCTGTGCGATGATTTTGTGAGAGTAGAGCGTGAGGAGGACGGCCGCGAACCCCGCGAGGGGGTGGTAGTGGCGGTGTCCGGTGCACCGGGAGAGGTATAGGTCGGCGATAGTGGAGAGGAAGCGGAGGACGGCAAACTGGAGGGACTGGTCGGTGGACTAGAAGTGTTGAATTGTATCTCGTTTCAAGTTGAACGCTCAGAGGTGGTGACAATAGAGTTAGATAATTTAGTCTCACATTGAATAGGAAGTGAAATCATGAGATATATATAATTATATTAGTTCAAAACTAATATGAGAATTTTCTTTTAGGACAAACGTACCTCATGAAGCAACTTCTATTCCTATCATACCCAAAACAATGCTGGCCAGAGCTGTCGCAACAAAGGCAGGTGCAAACTTCACCAAGAGTGAATTTATGATGGATTATGGAGAAGTGCAAAGGAGTATTCACGTCAGTTTTCATTGATGAGGTTGGTGTTGGCTGTGTGTATATACACATGCGAGCAAAAACTCTAACTTTTTCCTTTCGCTTTAGTCCCACATCGGTTGAAGCTCTTTCCTCTTGTACGTATATATTAGTTATTCGTCATTGCTTTCTTAAGATGTTGTGTGGGGAACCCCTTGGGCCACACGCGTGCCGTCGCCGCCGTCTGGTTCGGTTCCTGTAACGGGTGCGGATACGTGCCCACACCTGCGAGCGCCGAATGTCGATCCAATTTACTCTTCGGACTGGGATCTAAAAAAAATTGTGCTCCCTTTTATTTTTGAACCTTTATGACTCATTCAATATTTGACGTTGGACATTTATTACTTGTTGAGTTTCTCTTCTCAATTCTTCCTACAGAAAAAAAATTCTACGTGAAATCTTTTTCTCTCATTCTTCTCTCGATCAACATTATGTTCTTTAAATCATTGCTTTGGGCAGAGCTAAGTTCGGTCTCTCTCTCCAAGTTGTGTGCAACAAAGAGAAGCCGGTAGTCGGGAGGGGGGGGGGGGGGGGGGGGGAGGTTTACCACTAGGAGCTTCCGAGAAACGTCTGCACATCGACCTCGGATCAACTCTTAGGGCAGTGCTTCGTGCACTTCTTCCCCGAAGGCCGGTAACACTTATTTTCTTATCAAATTTCAAATATATATATATATATATATATATATATATATATATATATATATATATATATATATATTAGTAACAATCTAAGAGTTTATTCATTTCTAACGTATAAGCTGTATACAACTTCACTCTTCCGATTTGAAAAATCTTACTTACTGTTTGTTGTGCATAACCAACTAATTTCATAGCACAAACTCGGCACCTATTGTCAAGTATAAATTTTGATTTAATATTTGCTCATACATATACATTGCTACCACATTGGCAAGCACTGTTGGTTTATTGCAACATTTATATGTTAACAAAACTTGTTAGTTGAGTTGCATAAGTCATTTTGTCCACTGTTGTTCTAAATTTCTTTAAGCAACTTTTTTTTATAGACATAATTGAATTATATCAGACTTAATTAGTTGAACTGTAATATACTTCTTTAAGAAATTTTGTTATATAGATATAATTGTCTGTTTTGTGATTAAATTGTCTACTTATTATATAACAGTTCATACCTGCTATAAAATAATACTTGGATATATTTCTGCTGCAACTTAGAACAACAGAAATAGTTTTCTAGAAGTAAGAAATAACTAAAGTGTAAATGCAAATCTCTTTGAGTTTGAATTCTAAAAGTAGAGATAAATTTGAGAACAAGCCGAAAGGGTCCTTTTGTCAACCGGGTGTAAATTATCACGCCCCGATTTCGCCTAATCGATAATCGTCCCCCGGGCGTGATGCCGAGCACGCGTAGGGCGCGCGTGCACAAGGCCTAGGCATAAGGATATTCTTTAGATCGATGCAACAGAGTAGACAAATAAGATAACACAAGGTTGAGGCATAGAAAAGCTTCTCTTTTATTTATAATGAACATCTTGTTACATTACTTGACTCAAAAGTATAAAATGCCCCACGGGCTTACAAACTTGGACGCAAAATGAGATAGCCGATCCATACATTATGTCCCTTTACATAGCTTCAAAACACAAAACTCCTTGGGTACGGGTAAGCACCACCGCCTTAGCGTTATTTCCGCATCGGAGAGAGAGGGGAAGGCTTCTAGCTTGAGCCTCCAAGGTCTTGGCCCCGACCCGCCAAGAATCCCAAAAGTCCGGAGAGAGTTTTAGCTCCTCGCCGCGTTGCCTTGCGCCGGGGAACCTGCTACAACGAGGGTCAGTACTTCGAAAAGTACTGGTGAAGGCTAGCTGCTCAACTTTACCAAGCTCTTTAGATGAGTTTAAATGAACATGCAACATTTGTGTTCTTAGGTGGGTTTCTATTCTTGCCTAGTTCAGATTTCATTTAGCAGATATGCAAGAACAAAATAACATAACTTCACATGCCACCGTTCGGTGACTTTACCTGTACCGTCTGAACCACCTGTACAACTTACCATAGCCTTCCATGTCACGAAGACATAGTTAGTCTGTACAGTCTAAATATACACAACATCTTTCTTTGTTGTTTAGGAGCCATCATGGGTTTAGTCTGGGCTGGCGGCGACGCTTGCAGCGCGGGTAGCTAGCCCCGCTACAATTCCCCGCTCCCAGGACTAAGAAAGTAGATTCCGCCCGGGTCGAAACGGCCCGGTGCCCCGGTAACCGCTCGCAGGAACCTGGATCCCTTGTGCACAAGAATTCCCATGACCATTTCTATGAACTCTACATCATAGATTTACTTACTAGCCAATGTTAAAGAACATCATGTATGAAACTGCTTTACTGTACTATCACAATCAACCAACAGTTATATGAAATAACATGCAGCAGTTTATAGAAGAACACTTTGAACTTATTGAAGAGCACTTTGAACTATCAATAAATACCAACCCATTAAACATCCAACGACCATGCATGCATCAATGAATTTATGCAAGGTTTTATATGACAAGCAATGGGTGTTCCAAGCCTACTTCTTATCTTATCTTGTTATCCAACTTATTACTTAAGTGGTGTCGTTTGATTGAATGCATAACTGAGTCAATTTTATTATGAACGGAGCCCTTGGAAAGAAGGTGCTTATCGAAATAGAGCCACTCACACGTTGGTTGTATAGGAAGAAGAAGTAGAGATCCCTAAGACTCCGCTCGCGCGTCGTCTACACGATCACCTGCACGCACCAACGGATGATCAATACCTCCTGTTTCGGTCTTCCAAGGCTCGATACGAAATACGAAATCCTAAGAACGAAAATAATGAAATCCATCAAAACCGTTCAAGAAAACGCAAGTCCTAAAACCAACAAGTACGCAACCAAACGGCAATCGAAAACGGGCAAGGAAAACCAACACAACGGAAAGGCCTCTCTCTACTCTGCCGCCGAGTCCTTCCTTGAGGCACGATCCATTGATTATGGGACCTGATTCCGAAGAAACCAATCCATAACGAGGAAAGGATCTTGATTCAATCTGTCCCGTTCGGACGGTCGTAAGTATTTCTTGGCCGCGCTCCCCGAATAGGGGAACGGGACGAACGGGTCGTTACATCATAACCATCTAATAGGAAGTTTCGTCCCGAAACTTAAGAATAGAACCTACCACTAAGGAATAATGAGGGAAATTTTTTTCCTTCATATCAGATTCAAGTTCCCAGGTCGACTCTCGACCGAGTGGTTTCGCCACAGTACGCGCACTAGCGAGACGTTCGGTTCCGCAACTGCTTCTTTTTACAATTCAAAATTTAGACAGGCTCCGCCGCGTACGACAAGTCCGCTTGCAGATTCAACTGACCCAAGTCGATTACGCAACTAGCAAGTAAGATTTCCATGTTCTATACGATAATAAAGCGGGGTTATCCCCTTAGCTATGTGCGTTCGTCCCTTTTATTAGCATGCAAAGGTTATCGCCTGTAAACTAGCACGTAACGTTCATTTTCTTATTGTGCAGCTAAGTAAAGACAGGTTCTCCGGGGTCATCCACCTTAGCGATGTATCGCATCGGTCGAGCGAGACTCCGGACGCGCTTCTGATAGCCTAAGTCTGACACCATTAAAGATCCTATCATGAAAGCCTATGTATCGAACGAGCCATCTCGCTGAGCAAGGCGGTTGAATAGCTACACTTGTGCCGTTTGAATCGGCCCTCCGGGTTGAGCGGAGCGGGTTGTTACACCATATACCACTCAGAACAAGTTCCGTCCTCGAGACTTTCTGAGCGCAACTCGTGCTATCGCTTAACTTCTAAACTTCCCTATACATCTAGTCTTATCCTTCAAGGACTGTCTCAATACTACAATCCTCTATTCCCTCACCATGCGTTACGCCAATGTTGGCCAATTCTCATCGAACGACTTTATCGTTCAATGCTATCGAGTTACACTCGACTCGATCGTTGCACGTCCATCTCAAAATCTACTGCACCTAGCGCAGGGCTATATTACCCAAGCACATGGTATTCTATAGCTCAACGGGCACTTACAACTCATAATTGGGTGGACTTGCCCAACTTGTTATGTTACCACCATAGGAACCCAACACAATTGAGCCTATTACTTGACGTTGCCTATCGAAATCCGTCGTTACGCCTAACCCAAAAGCTCGAATCTCGACAATTTTCCAATCTCGTTTTTGCATCAAATCTCTCTGAGTCACCGTCCAATCTCACTAAATAAATTCGCACCCAATCACCAACTTTTTCTGACTCAGTCTATATTGCGCCTTAGCGCAGAGCTAAATTGCCTACCTGGGGTACGCTCAAGTCCTTCGCACCTTTGGCTCAATCGAACTTAACTTTCTATTCGTTTTTTACTCGTTCCGTTCGCCCGAGTGCTTAATCATTTTATCCGAATGATCTATTAGTTCAATTATTGCATCCCCAAACTCAGTCTCGTACTGCGCCTTAGCGCAGAACTATCCCGGTAGCACGAGGAATGATACAATCTTTCCTCTATGAAAATTTAGGTTGAGGCTAAATCATTTCAGTTGCCATACTCATCCATGCGAATCCGAACATTTTTCTTTGCAGCTGCATCCGAGTTATGCATATCGCTAAGTCTGGATCGTACCCATATTCAAGGCGTCCCCCAAATATGTGTATTTCAACCAAGCTCAGTGACAGCTAAGTCTGACAAGCTACTCGTGAAAATCTTTTGAAACGCAGATCGTCCTGCTATATGAATGACCGAACTCTTGTTCGATCCAGCTATCGTCTTATCCTTTACCATCGCGTAACCTATCCAACCCAACCAATTATCACCCGAGTCCTATCTTGCATTACGTTTGTTTCAACGCGAACGTTGCTAGTGTATATTCCCAATTCCAAATTCTAACTCTAAGTCTTGTTGCCCAGTTCTATCATTCTTCCCGAACGATACTCTGGAGTCAGCCACTCCAGTTTAACTCGAGGCATAGGGTCGTCTGCCTAGTCACTAGGCCAGCACACACAGTCATAGGTACAACTCAAGTTTGCGACTCATCGCGCAACCGTGTTGCACAACGCTCGCCCCAAACACCCTAAGGTCAAACCATTGTTCCTTTACACGGGTATTCTACCCAAGCTCGTTTCACTCAGATTTCTAAACATCGAGCACAGATCATCCTATCACACCAACACGCTCGTTCAACTGAACCCACGATACGCCCACGTTGCAGGTTCAACTCATCGATTCACATACTCTATCTCTTTCATCTCGTTTAATAGGATTCACCAATCCATCATTTTCTACGCCTGTATCATCAAGCCACATTTCCATTATAGACCATCGATGTATATCATGAACTCTAAGTCGTCCAACACAATCTACGTATCCGTTCATGAAAACGTCCAACATCTCTTACTTTATGTTTCTAGGCTAACTCCACAAGAAAAATCCTTGGACTCATTTTCTTAGTCTACTCTTAGCATTCCTCAAACAACTAAGATCAATTCCCAAACCCAAGTCTATCCCATTGATACGTTCCATTCATCGAGTTCATTTTGGAATAATCACCGAGCCTGTTCTCTTGAGTTTGCTTATCTCTACCGTACGTGAAATCACCACGCCGATGCTCCCTCAGGATAATCGTTCTCGCTGGGACAGATTTCGAATATTATCTTCCTGAACTTGATTTCAAGATCGTTCTTCCAAACTCCAAGCCAAATCTATTACCGCTTAACTCAATCCATCAAAATCATAATTTTTACTAACTTGCATCAATCCATACTATTTTTTCAACCATTGTTATGGTCTAAATCTTCCCAAAATTTGAAATCATCGCATTCATACTCGAACCGAATTCTATCGAGCGATATCCTACTCAAATCCAAATTTTCCATGCACGCTATCATTCGTTCGTGCCATTGTTTTCAATCGCACCACTCCGATCGCATCTCAGATTATTCAATCTCGACTCAAGTTTTAAATTCGCTTGTTTCAACTCAAACTCGCTCGTACAATCCTCTAAGTCTTTTCCGATCATGATATCGATTCCAATTGCACTGAATTTCTATTCGATGTAAGCCTTATCCCTTATTCAACTCATTGTAACTCGTTCAAACTAAACATTGCATGCTTTCTCCGAGTTCGTTTACTTGCTAGGCACTGTTTATTTATACTAAGGCTTTACCCAATCTCGTCGCTTGTCGCTAGACTCGCTTAACTCTCCGAATCCACGACTTCGTTCAAGCATTACTAAGCCAACAAATACACCACTCAGGGTTCGAGTTATACTCCCTGAATCTTTACAACTCATTATATCCACAAATTGCATAATCGAACAGGGGACTTATCGCATACTCTACTCAGGAATTGAGTCGTCCTAATAACTCCTGATTCGCGTTCGCATCCTTCACTCGTATGCCCAATTCGTTCCTTAGAACTCCAACACCGTCCCTATTTATCGCCTTAGCGATCTTAGACTCGTACACACCTGTATTCATAGTCCTCTATACAGACCATGCTTCAAATCATAACTTATCGTTATGAATAACCGTCCAACTATTTTCGAAAATTCCCTACACGATTCCATTACTCGCCTTAGCGGCAATTCGATAACGTCTCTATCGATTTTCCTCCAAGTCAACTTTATTCTCATCCCAACAATACCCAAATCTCGCTGCAACCCACTAGCACCAAGGGTCTTGGTGCACGATACTTAACACAATTTGGCCAAAAGGCTATGTGCATAGACCACTGTCTGAACGATATTCTTATCTCGCGCTCTACTCGTTTGGTGTTTTTATATAAACATAAAACTTGCCGATTATAACACGAGTCTCCCTCTCACAACATCCTCTATGAGTTGGGACGAAAGCCCTCACATCATAATCCCGTCCAAGCAATCTTATAATTCCCACGCACTTTTCAAAAATATTTAGACTTATTGTATGTAACGCATCTCATTTTGGCCAAGCGAATTTAAGGGTCTACTCGGGAGGAACAAGGTCCTCTTTAGAAACTTTCTTTGTGAGATCAAAGGATCTGAAGCATGCTCTGATACCAATATGTCACGCCCCGATTTTGCCTAATCGATAATCGTCCCCCGGGCGTGATGCCGAGCACGCGTAGGGCGCGCGTGCACAAGGCCTAGGCATAAGGATATTCTTTAGATCGATGCAACAGAGTAGACAAATAAGATAACCCAAGGTTGAGGCATAGAAAAGCTTCTCTTTTATTTATAATGAACATCTTGTTACATTGCTTGACTCAAAAGTATAAAATATCCCACGGGCTTACAAACTTGGACGCAAAATGAGATAGCCGATCCATACATTATGTCCCTTTACATAGCTTCAAAACACAAAACTCCTTGGGTGCGGGTAAGCACCACCGCCTTAGCGTTATTTCCGCATCGGAGAGAGAGGGGAAGGCTTCTAGCTTGAGCCTCCAAGGTCTTGGCCCCGACCCGCCAAGAATCCCAAAAGTCCGGAGAGAGCTTCAGCTCCTCGCCGCGTTGCCTTGCGCCGGGGAACCTGCTACAACGAGGGTCAGTACTTCGAAAAGTACTGGTGAAGGCTAGCTGCTCAACTTTACCAAGCTCTTTAGATGAGTTTAAATGAACATGCAACATTTGTGTTCTTAGGTGGGTTTCTATTCTTGCCTAGTTCAGATTTTATTTAGCAGATATGCAAGAACAAAATAACATAACTTCACATGCCACCGTTCGGTGACTTTACCTGTACCGTCTGAACCACCTGTACAACTTACCATAGCCTTCCATGTCACGAAGACATAGTTAGTCTGTACAGTCTAAATATACACAACATCTTTCTTTGTTGTTTAGGAGCCATCATGGGTTTAGTCTGGGCTGGCGGCGACGCTTGCAGCGCGGGTAGCTAGCCCCGCTACAATTCCCCGCTCCCAGGACTAAGAAAGTAGATTCCGCCCGGGTCGAAACGGCCCGGTGCCCCGGTAACCGCTCGCAGGAACCTGGATCCCTTGTGCACAAGAATTCCCATGACCATTTCTATGAACTCTACATCATAGATTTACTTACTAGCCAATGTTAAAGAACATCATGTATGAAACTGCTTTACTGTACTATCACAATCAACCAACAGTTATATGAAATAACATGCAGCAGTTTATAGAAGAACACTTTGAACTTATTGAAGAGCACTTTGAACTATCAATAAATACCAACCCATTAAACATCCAACGACCATGCATGCATCAATGAATTTATGCAAGGTTTTATATGACAAGCAATGGGTGTTCCAAGCCTACTTCTTATCTTATCTTGTTATCCAACTTATTACTTAAGTGGTGTCGTTTGATTGAATGCATAACTGAGTCAATTTTATTATGAACGGAGCCCTTGGAAAGAAGGTGCTTATCAAAATAGAGCCACTCACACGTTGGTTGTATAGGAAGAAGAAGTAGAGATCCCTAAGACTCCGCTCGCGCGTCGTCTACACGATCACCTGCACGCACCAACGGATGATCAATACCTCCTATTTCGGTCTTCCAAGGCTCGATACGAAATGCGAAATCCTAAGAACGAAAACAATGAAATCATCGAAACCGTTCAAGAAAACGCAAGTCCTAAAACCAACAAGTACGCAACCAAACGGCAATCGAAAACGGGCAAGGAAAACCAACACAACGGAAAGGCCTCTCTCTACTCTGCCGCCGAGTCCTTCCTTGAGGCACGATCCATTGATTATGGGACCTGATTCCGAAGAAACCAATCCATAACGAGGAAAGGATCTTGATTCAATCTGTCCCGTTCGGACGGTCGTAAGTATTTCTTGGCCGCGCTCCCCGAATAGGGGGAACGGGACGAACGGGTCGTTACATAAATAGCCCTTAGCGACACGATATTTAAATGTCTTCGGACCACCGCTAGCTGGGAACCGGCCCCTACATCTAACCCAAGTTAATCAACACTCGATAGACTAAAGATTTTAAGGTTGATTAGCAAAATCACTTGAAGATGCCCTGGAAGATGAATATAGCTGTGATGATGCTGGAATTGAAAGATTCAATTCCTTCTCATTCAACAGATACTTTATGGTAGATAATAAACCTATGAATGACCAAATACATGAATTTCAAGAATACCTTCGGCATATTCAAGTCAAAGGCACTTTCTTCTCTACTGAGTATAAAATAGCTTGCTTAATAGACAAGCTCCCTCCTTCTTGGTCTGATGTTAAGAAAGACCTTATTCATACTCAAGGTGACCTTACCTTTGCTCAAGTCCTAAATAAAATTAGAACAGAAGAACAAATTAGGCTAAGGTCTAACCCTAAGTCAGAGTCTAAAGCTAAAATAAATCTAGTAGAATTCCAAGGCAAACCCAAGCCTCATCATCATCACAAACCCAAAAGGAACCTCTTCAAGAAGAAGCAGAACCTTCAGTTCTACCACCAAAACCATCATCACCATAAACCTAGAAACTTCGGTCAGACTCAGGATCAGAAGAGATTTTGTTTTGTGTGTGGTAAAACAAACCATATGGCTCCCAACTATTTCTATAGGAAGAAGAAAACTGTCCAGACCTCTTACAAAGGAAAACGTCCAGCCAAACCAGAAGCAAACATGCTTCTCAACGTCTCTTCTAGTTCCTTCATATCTGTAAGCTATCAACCCTTAGTCAATATTTTCTACCATTCTGACAATTGGTGGTTGGATTCTAGAGCTAATATTCATGTTTCTTTTGATCGCTGCATGTTTTTTAAACTATCAGGAATCAGGTGGAAAGGTGTAACTCTAGGAGATGGCTCAGCGGCACATATTATAGGAAGAGAAAGAATAGATCTAAAGATGACATCAGGAAAAACTCTGACTCTTCATGATGTGTTGTATGTGCCGTCTATCAGAAGGAATTTAGTTAGTGGGTCTCTTCTTGTAGCATCAGGGTACAAGATTGTTATGGAGGCAAATAAAGTAGTATTTTCTAAGAATAAAATTTTTATTAGAAAATAATTTGTAAGAGATGATATTTTTATTTTGAGTACCGTGAATAAAATTTTAGATCCTTCTTTTGATGTTTTCAATGTAGAATATTCAAATGTGTGGCACGGTAGATTAGGTCATGTGAATCTTGGTTCCCTAAGAAGGATGATGAACTTAGATCTTATTCTTAAGACTCCAATAGATGATAAACACAAGTGTGAGATCTGTGTTCAAGCCAAACACACTAGGCTACCTTTCAAATCTATAGAAAGAAACTCTGACCTTCTAAAGCTAGTTCATAGTGATGTGTGTGACTCAAATAGGATTTTGACCCGAGGCGATAGGAAATACTTATTTACCTTTATAGATGATCATTCAAAGTATTGTTATACCTATCTTCTCAAAACCAAAGATAAAGTTCTAGACAGATTTAAGGTCTATAAATCTGAAGCTGGGATCCAGTTAGAGAGAAATATTAAGATTCTTAGATCAGGTCGTGGTGGAGAGTATATATCAAATGATATGACCAATTTCTGTGAAGAACACGGAATAATCCATGAGATAATTGCTCTATATTCACCACAGTCCAACGAAGTTGCTGAAAGGAAAAATCACACTCAGTTAGACATGGTGAATGTCATACTCCTCAGCTCAGGTGCTCCCGATAATTTATGGGGAGAAGCATTATTATCTGCCTGTTACATCCTTAATAGGATTCCTAGTAAGTTTAATGATAAGACTCCCTATGAATTATGGAAAGGTAGAGCTCCTAGGATCCATTATCTCAAACTTTGGGGATGTCTGGCTAAAGTAGGAATTTCTGAACCTAAAAAGAGGAAGATTGGACCTAAGACTGTAGATGATGTACTCATGGGATATGTAATACCCTGTTCCGTTCAAGCGGACTGCCGATTCAAACGGTAAAAAGTGCAATGTCCTGACCCGCTTTGCTCAAGCGAGAATACTCGTTTGAAACAAAGGATATCCAGACTTGTCCTTTCAGGAGTTCGGCTTAGGCTTTTAGAGGCTTGCTCGAAGTATCGCTCAACCGAGGCGAATCATCACTAAGGTGGGTGGCTACGGTGAACTTGTCTTTGATTAGCCAGCACACTTAAAATATGGAACGATACATGCTAGTCGCTAGGTGAATCACCCCCTGCATGCTAATAAGAATATAACGCACATAGCTAAGGAAATAATCCCAACTTGTATTGCTTGTGCTAGAACATGGAAATGAAACATTGCTTATATTCAGACCCTCGCATGCCACCTTTACCTTGTGCAACGAGACCTTGCTATGCCTCGAGTAGAACGATATATATAAATATCGTAGTGCACTGTTCACTCCCTATACTGCACGACCCTGGATTATGTTGCTCGATATGTTTCCTTACGGTTTCACTCCTCGGCTTACCTTCGGGCCCGAGCTAACGTGAATGTTTATGTTTATACAAATGCATGCTTGCCTGCTTATATTTGTCTCAATTCAATGCTTGTCGCATGAACTATGCCAAGATCCTGCAATGTTGTGCATATCATGCATTCATATAATTTTTCCTCGGAAGACTATATAATAGTCGTTTTGTGCAAATATGAACCTGAAAGCATCCGGGACCGTTAGGTCGCTAAGGCAGTTCCCGAACCAGGAAATTTGCACCAAGTCATTAATCTAATAATTACAGCTCGTAGAGCAATACTGTCATGTACTGAATCAAATGGCTCGTGGAGTCAATACACAATATTGTGAACGATCCTGCCTCGAACAAACTTGTTATATATATATATATATATATATATATATATATATATATATATATATATATATATATATATATATATATATATATATATCCTGCCTCGAACAAATTGTTCCATATATATATATATCCTGCCTCGAACTTGTTCCATATATATATATATATATATATATATATATATATATATATATATATCCTACCTCGAACAAACTTGTTCCATATATATATATCCTGCCTCGAACTTGTTCCTGCACCTGACCCAGAGACCCGGAAGATTAGAGACTTGCATGGTCATAGGATAACTTGGTGTAACCTCTGTATCCTGAAATTCGTGCTTAAATATTGTTATTAGGTTATTTTTGGGCTATTGGAATTTTTTCATAATTTTTAGTTAATTAAAAACTAGTAACCCTATTTTCCTAGGACTTTCAATAATTTATTTTAGGGAAAAATATAACTAAAAATATCCTAAAATTTTATTTTAGGTTATAAATAGTAAAATATATTTTATAGAATTTTCTGGAAATTTTTTGAATACTTTTAGTATTTATTGGGAGTTATTTAGACAAATAACTAATTTTTTAGGACTTCTAGAATTTATTGTGCAAGCCCAGGTATATAGAATGGACCCACATAAATTTTTTAGTGTTTATAATATTATTATATATTTTCTGGAATTATTTCAGAATTTTTGGAATATATTTAATATTTATTTTTATTTAAATATTTAAAACTAATTTTTAGAGCTTCTCCTAATTATAGTAGAAAACCTATGAATATAAAATTGTCCCAAATATTTTTTTAGAATTTTTGGGTTCAAAATATATTTTCTGTAATTTTTTCAGATTTTTATGATTATTTTTAATGTTTATTTTGAGTTATTTAGATTTAAAATGACTTAAATAATGTTTTGATAAAGGCAAATCAAAAATAAATAATATAAATAAAATCATCCAATCAGATTCTGACACGTGTCAGCCTATAAATATACATTCAGCCGCATGTACATCTATATATATATATATATATATATATATATATATATATATAATATAATAACCCTAATTATCCCATTATTTTAGAGAGAGAGAGAGAGATTTGGGAGAATTGTCATCTAAGGTTCCTTCATCTTCCAGAAGCCATTGCGCATAGATCCGGACTCCAAATGAGGCCTAGTTTCTTGTGTTAGAACAATATTGAGGTTAGATTTCTGATTATATAATTTTTTTTACGAAATTATGAGTATTAAATTCTGGAAAATTCGTAGAACACAGCATGTCCGAAAATAGACGCGTCTCAATATTTTCGCGATTTCGGGAGAATCAAGAATCAGAATCATGAACGTTTGAAGTTTCGGAAAGCTAATGTCGAGATCATTGACATATATTTTTTCCAAGGCGACCATGTTGGATGTTTACTTTCATTAGATTATTGGCATACTTTTATGTATCTTGTTACGTCCCTCTGAGGACCTGATCCCTTTTCAGGTATAGAGGATCAAGATTATCCGCAGGAGTATGGACCGGGGCCTGACGCATCATTCTCTGTTGATGAGGTCTTACCCTTTGAGTACCCATAATTACTTCATAGTTGATGGATCTTCTAGCTATTATTTCTTTATTTGACATTTTATTTCATATTGTAGTTCTGACCTCCTCTATCATTTTAGTTTATATAGTCGTTTGTTAGTGGATTTGTCTCCACCCGACTATTATTTCTTTTGCTACTTCATACTTGAGATTTCAGTTATTTATTTTGGTACTTCTTTACTTGTGTCTGTGGATGAGATATAGATGCATGTGACTTGTGTTGACAATATATGTACCACTTGTAAATTATTTATTCATATGATAGCGTACATGTGTGTTATGATTTTCCAACATATTGGAGTTGTCTTATACATACAGCTGGTATGCTACGCATCTCTAGTCCTACGTATTTTGGGACTGGGGAGTGACACATTTTACTTATATGTAGATGATATCCTAATTTTAGGTTCAACACTTGATTTGATAAATAATACTAAGGAGTATTTATCTAGCAAGTTTGATATGAAGGATTTAGGATAAGCCAACTTGATTATAGGACTATAAATGTCCAAAACCAAAAAAAAAAGGTTATACTCTATCCTTAACTCACTCCATAGAGAAAATACCAAAAAAAATTGAGTATTTCGATGAGAAACCTATCTCTACTCCTTATGATAATTGTATTATATTCAAGAAAAATGAGAGGCCACCTGTGGAACAACATAGATTCTTATAGATGATAGGTTCTCTTATGTATATAACAAATAGGACCAAACATGATATTGTATTTGTTATTATGAGACTAAGTAGATATACTAGTAAATCAAACCAGATGCATTTGTCTGCACTAGAAAGAGTATTCAGATATCTTAAGGTACTATAGATTATAAACTTCATTATTCTAGACATCTTGATATCATATAAGGTAATTCAGATACAAACTAGGTAACTGACTTACATGATATCAAATTCACTTCTGGATATAATTTTACTCTAAGAGGAGCTGCAATCTCTCAAAGTTCATGTAAATAAATTTATCATAACTATGAGTACAATGGACTCTGAAATGATAGCTTTAGATACTAATTGCACTGCAGTTGAATGACTAAGAAATCTTATTATGCATATACATGTTCTATATATTTTTGTTCTTTCGATTTCTATAAACTGTGATAATAAATTTGTTATAAAACTGCTAAAACATGATTTTGTGAATGTTAAGATGATCAGGCAACTGCAGCTGCATTTCAAGTCGATAAAAAGCCTATTAGGAAAATATATAATTCTTTACTATATAAAGTCAGAAAAGAGCCTTGCAAACCACTTGATGAAGGGTATGTCTAGGACATTAATCTTAGAATTATCAAGGAGAATATGGTTAAGCCCATAAGTAAGTCACGAACAGTGGCAACCCAACCGAGTCTGACTGGAGATCCTAGGAAGCCGATTCAACGGGTAAAAATAAGCTAGACTTAGGTGACTAATATGGAACACTGTCCTTGAGATTAAATTCTCAAAACTAATACCCAAGCGATTGTACGTAGTTGTACAAAGATACTCCATTTATATGATGACAGTGTTTCGGTTTGATATGGTTAGGATGAGTTTCAAAATTCTAAATAAATCCAAACATAATTACGCAGGCTTGACACGATCACCAATCCTTTGATGACTTACCTAGCTATATGAGAGGTCGTGAAGGTCGCGACTATGAGACATGACGATCCCAAACAACTCTCGTGATTAAGAAAACGTGTGCATTGCCAATCAAAAGAGTCATCTGATAGACCCAAGAACCTCTAGCATACTATGTGTGTTATTTTTTTAATCTGATTCAAGAAGTCTGATTCAAGACATAGTACATCATGTACTTCTTCAGATAAAGACAATAGTCACTAAGTGAGATTCAAAGCTAAAGTCTATCTCACCTATTGCATAGTATACTTTTATCCAGAAATTCTCAACTCTTGTTGTATATTTCAGGTATATATATATATATATATATATATATATATATATATATGCCAAGGACCTCTAGCTCAAGTGGTGAGAGTGAGGCATATCCTCCCAAGAGGTTGCGGGTTTGAGCAACGGAGGAATCACATTTAATTTCTTGTGGAGGAATTAATGTGAGTAGTGATACGGTTCAGGTGCGATGCATGCGCGGTTCAAGTGCGATTCTGATGCGGTGCATGTGCAGGTGCGGGCCGCCAGGAGTCTGTAACACAATTACCTAGTCCATCTCACCTATATATATGATCTTCTCTTCTCTGTTGAGACACACCTATAATTTAGTACCGAAACTCTGTTATTTTGATCACCCTTCCAGAAATAAAGCTATGTTCCTATGTTCATTCTCTTTTTGTGTCTATTTTAAATTTTTTGGCAAGCTAAGTTCGGATCACTCTCTCGAAGCTGTGTGCAGTGACCAGAAGGCAATAGCACGGTGGTTTTACGTATAGGAGGATTCGAGAACAAGTCTGCACGTAGATCTCAAATAATCTCTTAGGACAGTGCTTTGTATACGACTTTTCCAGAGGCGAGTAATACTAAAATTTGTTAATTTTGTTTACAGGGACCAAAGAAATTTTTTGAACAGAACTTCTTTCAAGATTAATTGTATTATATATGGCTCATGTTCAACCAAGATATGCTACGGACACCGTTCGATGGTCGTACAAGTCCGGGAGTTGTCGAAGCAACAATACGGAGCTCAAATAGAGCCAAGAATGGGACTCAAATAGAGCTAAGAGTATCAGGACAACATATCATCTGTATACTATCAGCTTACTAGAAAGTGCATGGAGTTAGTTAATTTCATAGAGCAGTTCAGATCTAAAGTGGTACAACGGATGATCCATATTACGATGAGATCATATATAAGGGTCTTCTCATGCCCTTGTTCTGAGTTTGATCTAAGGAGTGAAGCTATTGAGGAACTTATCAAGAGGAGAAAGGAGAGAGCTCGTTAGGGGAAGGGTTTCATACTATGATATATGTTTGTGTAATCTTTTTAAAGTTCTTTTGTTGATTCAATAAAGCTATCATCTCCTTGCTCTGTGGACGTAGATTGATTCAATAATATTTTTATAAAAGTTGAGCTTCAAAATACATACATAGAATTATTATTTTCAAAATATACACATTTTAGTCATAAAATATGCATAAAATTGACGTTATTTAAATATTTACATAAGCCTTATTCGGCTTTCGGTTATGGACCAACATCGAAACCCAAAACCGAAACCAAATAATTTTTTTAAATATTTTCAAAACCGAAATCGAACCAAAAAAAAATTCAAACCGAACCGAATCTCTTATTCAGTTCGATACCGAATAATGCTCACCCCTAATTCCAAGTATGGTACAAGTGAGAGTCAAAGAAGGGGATTGAGGTTCGGGAATCGATTCTCTACATCTAATGAATTCAAATAATTAAAATGAGTTAATTTAAAAAAAATACAATAATATTAAATTAAAATTAGTTAAATTAGAAATTAGAAAAAATTGCAACAATACTCATGGCATCTACAATATTACATTAGTACCATATAATTTAATTTAATTAGTAAATCAAAATTTTAGGTCTATTACACTATGTTAGATGTCGTATTTCAGTTATGGACAAAGACTATGTGAGTGATCAACTTCACACTTATGACTAAAGGACATGTTAGTGCACAAGGGGAAACCAAATGGTAGCTAAAGTTCAAAGAGCATGGATGTATCGACACCATGCTTATGCAGTGACTAGTTGAGTGACAAGTTAAGGTGGAAAATTTTAT
The DNA here is from genome assembly GCA_036927795.1 of Iris macrosiphon. Taxonomy (NCBI): domain Eukaryota; kingdom Viridiplantae; phylum Streptophyta; class Magnoliopsida; order Asparagales; family Iridaceae; genus Iris; species Iris macrosiphon. Next base: position 10,315,056 of record JAYESA010000012.1, on the reverse strand, counting down.
ATATGGTTCGTGTTCAACTACGGAGTGCTAAGAACATCATCCGATGATCGGAGAAGCCCAGAAGCCAAAAGGAGTCTAAGCAGCAATACATGGTTCAAACAGAGCCAAGAGTATCAGGGCACATGGCATATCGACGACAAACAACCGATATACCACCGGCATAGAAAGTGCATAAACGTTTCAACAAATTTTAGAGACATTTTTTTCCACGTCAAGCATACCGTGAATATGTCATTGGATCGGGAGTGATTCAATTTAGCGTGCGTTTCAGATCTAAAGTATTATTATTAGCGAGCCCCGATTGCCCCTGACTTTGGGGATTGGAGGAGATCATTTATAAGCATCTTCTCATACCCTAGTTTTGAGGTTGGAGCGAAGAAGGGTGATCTTGAACTCTTGAGGGTTAAGCCATTAAGGTAGCCATGGAAAGGAAGGAGAGAGCTTGTTGGAATCTCGTTGAGGGTGGGATACCTCACACGTCCAACGAGAGTGATCGAACTTGCGAGAGACCGGAGCGACATGATCTAGGGACGTGCAGTGTAAGCAAGTGAACAGTACACTACGAAGAGTATATATATATATATATATATATATATATATATATATATATATATCGTTCTACTCGAGGCATAGAGGGGTCTAGCTGCACAAGGAAAATGTAGCATGCGAGGGTCCATATATAAGCAAAGTTTCATTTCCATGTTCTAACACAAGCAATACAAGTTGGGATTATTCCCTTAGCTAGGTGCGTTGTATTCTTATTAGCATGCAGGGGGTGATTCACCTAGCGACTAGCATGTATCGTCCATATTTTTAAGTGTGCTGGCTAAGCAAAGACAAGTTCATCGTAGCCGCCCACCTTAGCGATGATTCGCCTCGGTCGAGCGATACTCCGAGCGAGCCTCTGAAAGTCCAAGCCGGAACTCCTGAAGGACCAAGTCTGTAAATCATTTTGCCGCAAACGAGTATTCTCGCTGAGCAAAGCGGGTCGGGTCGTTGTACTTTTGTCGTTTGAATCGGCTGTCCGCTTGAACGAAACGGATCGTTACGCAATACGGCATATATTTGTGTAATTTTTGTAAAAATAAATAAATTGTCTATTCGATAGAATTACTCTTTCCTTGTTTCGTGGACGTAGACTGATTCAGGTCGAACCATATTATATTATGTGTTTGTGTTCTTGATTGCTACTGTTTATTATGTTTTGTGCTATTCATCATGGTAAGGATTGAGATTGATTCAACAAATTACAGGTGCATCAATACGAGTAGATGTAAATCCATACAATACCATATAAGGTCATAGAACCATCAAGCCAAAATCCTGTTGCACCTTTTGTATCTTGTTATTATTATTATACATGATTCATGTTGAAAATTAATTGAGAGCTACATACATAGTATCTTCCATCCTTGGTGGCAAGGGAAATGGACTAATAAGTCGGCTGTTGCCACTTCAGTATGTTTTGTCATCCAAAGGAAAGCTCCAAATGACCTTTCAAAGAGGAGCTGTCAACTTTTGTTTCATGTCTGCCTAAATCTGGTGGACACACACAAAAGCAAGCACATAATTGCCTACATCAATAAAATAGATTTTTATAAAAGTATTACAAAAATTGATCGGGCTAGTCAATTTTTTTTTTCTTTTTTGAATATTTATAAGTTTTTCACTCCCATGAGCTGCTCGACCACTGCGTATAGGACTGTCAGTCCTAACTGCATATAAAATTATTAAAGTTTTGACAGTTTAAACTAAAAAATTTATACTAACACCGATCAACTTTTGTAGTGCTTTTATAAAAAGTCATAAAATAAATGATTATTTATACTAACTATTCCTAAGTTTTAGACTTGTTACACGGAATACTCCTACTTTTAAACTAATTACACTGATCACTCCACTCTTTAGGGAAAAAAAAATAGGTGTAGTTAGTGTTATAACTTTTCATTTTTACCTTAAAGTAAGAGTACCCCGTGTAATAAACATAAAACATAAGGGTAGTCAGTGTAATTAGTTTAAAAATAAAAATATTCCGTGTAATAGGTCCCAAACTTATGGGTAGTTAGTATAAATAACCCTAAAATATAATACATATCAACTTCTTCAATATGACTTCATAGATTCAACAACAACATTACAAGTAACATTTTGAGAAAATTTGAGTTGCATCCCACTTTATTTATCATAATTCAAGGTACACCCCACTGTTTTACCAAAAAAAAAAAATTGTTAAAAATTCCTTCAACCCCATCCCTCCTCCCATCCCGCCGCAAAGTGGCCCCCTCCTATTCGTCTGGGTATACGTGCAGGACTCACTTCCAAAACTACCGGCCAATAAAAAATTGTCACGTGGCGGCGGGATGGGGTCGGTGGGATGAATAGCATCACTCTTACCATAATGTACAATCCCTTCCACTTTCGTCAAAAAACTAACGGTCAACTCTGTTGGCCGTTAATTTTTTACCGAAATATCCCTTCCCTCTTCCTAGGCTGAGGAGGGGGACCGGTAATAATGGTGATTTGTTAGGGATATTTCAGTCAAAAATTAACGATCAATGGAATTAACCGTTAGTTTTTTACTGAAGTGGGGGTGTTGTACATTTTGGTAAATCAGTGGGGTGCACATTGAGTTATGGTAAATAAAGTGGACAAATTCTAAAGGCGCTACGTTTTTTGCTTAGGGCGGCCCATTACTTCAGGACAGTCCAGACTTTTACAATTTTTACTAGGGACAATCCAAAATATACTTAGGACAGTCCAATCCTAACCCCAACCCCACCCGCCGGAGGAGGAGGAAGGAGGAGGAGGAGGAGGAGGAGGAGGAGGCAGCGGCGGCGGGAGGAGGAGGAGGGTTGCCGCCCCCCGCTGCTGTTGCTGTTACTGCCGCCACTCGCCGGCCCGCCCGCGCCGCCTTCCGCCCCCGCACCCCGCCGACGCCGTCCGTCCCTACTGCTGCTGCTACTTCTTCTTCTTTTCCTCCTTCTATAGTGTTATTGAAAAAATTGTTCCAGGTATGTCAATTTTTTTTCTCCAGAACTGTCACTATGTTGATTGTCAATATTGTAACAGTTCTAAAGGAAAAAAAATTGACGTACATAGAATAATTTTTTCAATAACAAATTTGTAAATAATCCAAAAACAAAAATTGTATTGACCTAAATAAGTTTTGGAGTGCTTTTATAATTGCCGTAAAGTAGTTTGCAACTAAAATTTCTGCAGACAGCACTACAGTCCACTTGATAATACAAAGCAGTTGTCTTCTTCTTCTTCTTCTTCTTCTTCAGTCACTTGCTTTGTTGCCAATATATATATATATATATATATATATATATATATAGAGAGAGAGAGAGAGAGAGAGAGAGAGAGAGTTAGAGTTAGAGTTGGCATGGGGGTCTCTTCTTCTTCAGCTGCTGCTTCAATGCAAGCCAACAACGTCTATTCTGGTCATCTCTGAAATTTCCTTTTTTAGTACTGATTTATTTGCTCCTTAGTTTCCATATACTACCAAGAATTGAGCAGTTTAGTTCAGTTCTCTATGGTGAAAAAGCTCTCCCCGTTTCAAAATTAACAAAACTATAGAGAAATGATGCAGAATATATTGTAGACCAAACTGTAGGATGTTGTAAGCTACCTATAATTTGTGGATTACTGTAAATTGTAGTTCATAGTCAGCTTGGTTATATTTGCTGAGAACGAAACGCTGAAACTATTTCCCCAAATCAAGAAGCTGCTTGAGAACCAAATCGCCAAAATCACACAAAGCCAAACAAACACAGACACATCGATATTTACCCTGACAGGAAAAACCACGGTACGATTGGAGTCCAACTCTGAAAAGCCTTCACTAATAAATTAGAATATTACAACCTCTACAAGCTTCTCACCGATTCCAAACGGATCACCACAACTACTTGAAGCAGAAAACTCGATTACAGACTCTCGAAGAAGAAAGATGACGAAAAGAATTACATGAAACAATCTTCTCTTTGAAAATTTCCTCTCTCCAAAAATTGTAAAGCACCAACTTGCATATGGATTAGGGTTAAAAAATACCTATATATAGTCCCCTCAATCCGGTAACAAATCTAGACCATTAGGTTTGATCCAACGGTGTATAAAATACCCCAAAACTCGTACAGCTCCGACAAAATCGAATTCAGACCAAATTCAGGCTTTTCGTGCCAGCACAGTTTTGTCCCTAAGGGGACCGAATTCGAACCGAACTAGGTGGGACCGAATTCGGACCGAATTTTCTTTTGTCTGGGTAGATCCTCAACTAGCTACGCTCTGAACTCTGCTCTGATACCCAAGCTTCTCCGACACACGGATGACGCTCGTCACACTTTGGAGTATTCTCCACATACTAACACCAACAATATTGATTGCTTGAAAAGGAAAGTTCTTGAGTAATTTATTGGATATTCTTTCCTTTTTTCTTCCTTTTTTTCGAGATAATTATTGGATATGCTTTTGTTACTGAATGAAGTTAACAAGTAAGCTCAGGGTTTGTTCTCTTAGATGTTGATATGGTATGTTGGGTGTCATATTTAAGTATAGTATAAGCACATGGGAATATCCTGAGGACATATTTGGGATGTCAGAATATGTCACAGGATATTCCATTATGAGATTATTGTCATAATGATTGAGATCATTATATTAATGACTGTAAGGCTATATAATGCCAATGAGACAATCAATAAAATCAATCAACTAATTTCAACATGGTATCAGAGCCAAGTTTCCACAAACCCTAGCCGTCACCAAGCTTCCACAAACCCACAGGAGGATTTCCTAGATCTCCTCCACCGAACTCTTCCACACCCCCCTCCCCCCCCCCCTTTCTTCCCTTCTCCGCCCTTCGCAGGCCGCCCTTCGTTGTTGCTGTCCCGTCCCGCTACTGCTGCGGCTACTACTGCTGCTGCGGTTGCTGCGACTGCTGCTGCTGCTGCGACGGCGGCTGTGACATGTGTGCTGCCGCCTCCTCCGTACCAGCACGAGACAGCGCCTAATAGGGATGCCTAGATCTGAAAAAATTGGGGACATGTTCGGATCTAGGAGCGGACGACGAGGACGAGCGTGAGTCGTGGAGCGGACGTGACGTGATTGGATAGACGACGCATCGATGGAGGAGATCATCAAGAAGCTAGATTCTGCAGAGGTGGCGACATTGATGAAGTTGTTGACGATGTCGGCTGGTGAGAACACGACACGAACGTCGCCGGAGTTGAAGCTTCCCTCCATCGATCTGAAATTAGATGGACCAGCCACCTATCTGAGTTGGTCACGGCGGGTGAGAAGAACCCTCGCAGGAAAAAACATGGAGGGATTCCTGACTGGCGAGACGACAGAGCCGGACGAGGACTCGACAGGACGCGATGAGTGGAAGTCCATTCATATGGTGATCTACATCTGGCTTCTCAACTCCTTAGTCCAGTCTATTGCCGCCACAGTAGACGGTATTGAGATGGTGAAAGATGTGTGGGAGAAGTTGAGAAGGACCTATGATGGTGTGGGGAACAACTTACGGGTCTTCCAGATAAAGGGGGAGATTGATGACACCGTACAGGGAGAGAAGACGGTGCAGGAGTATGCCACGGAGTTGGAGCGTCTGTGGTTGGATTATGATCACTCCTCAGATCGGGCGAGCTGCGGGGACCCTAAGTGTAAGGAGAGACAGGTGTGTCTGCAGGAGAGGACGATGAAGTTCCTCAAAGGGCTGACTGCAGCTTTCGCACAGAGGACGGCCCTACTTCTAGCCCAACCAAAGATCCCTAGCCTTGAGGAGGCTATCTCAGCCATGATCCAGGAGGAGACACGCATCAGGCTCCAAGCCGGGACAGGTGGTCCCCCCGAAGCAAAGTCAGCACTAGCGATCACCAGCTCAGGTAACACGGGATCTAAGGGAGAGCCCTGGCAGCATAACTGGCAGTGCTACAACTGTGGGGAGATGAGTCATCATCGGTATGCTTGTACCAAACCACCTAGGGAGGGAGATTCAAGTGGTGGACGAGGACCGTTCGGCGGACGATGATATAATGGAGGACGTGGTCGTGGTCGAGGGGGTAGACGAGACGGCCGAGGAGGTTTCGGGCGAACCTCCTGATATCAGAAGGGAACGGAGAAGCTGATGGCACCTTTACTGTGGAGGACCAGGCACTAGGAGACATGAGGAGTAGAAAAGAGGAGGCGTCCACCTCATTCTTTGTTAGGGACAACGCTGCCATGTATGCCCATCCATCAGAAGGTACTGACGAATCACTTGCCCTTGCGTCTATCTCTTCCCTTAAATCATCAGACTGGATTATCGACTCGGGAGCATCTCGGCATGTGACGGAGAATGCTAGTGAGTTTTCTTCCTACACTCACCTAGCATCAGTAGACAGCATTCAGACAGCTGATGGCACTTTTCAGCCAGTGGTCGGTAAGGGTACTGTTAATTGTACAGGTTCAGTAAGATTATCCAATGTTTTACATGCTCCATCCTTTCCAGTCAGTCTCTTGTCCATTAGTTCTATAATCCTCCAACTTAAATGCATTGTTTCTTTTGATATTCCTAAGGTAACCTTCCAGGAGAAAGGGACAGGACGAAGACTTGGGACTGGCACTTGGCATGAGGGACTGTGGTACCTAGATCGAGAAGGACTGGAGTCAGCATTGGTATCTATGGCAGAGAAGGCTGGCATGAAAGGACTAAGGATACCTTAATACTCCATCATCGGAGGATGGGACATTCTTCCTTTGATACTCTAAGTAAGTTGTATGCAGAGATTTATGCAAAAACAAATAAAGAGAAATTAGTATGTGATGCGTGCGAGTTAGGAAAACTTACTAGGAGCTCATATGTTAGCACGGGTCATAGGAGAACTTTTGCTTTTGAGGTAGTACATTCTGATGTCTGGGGTCCATGTGCTACTAACACTATGAATGGTTATAAGTACTTTGTTTCTTTCATTGAGTGTGCCTCTCGTGTTACCTGGTTATATTTGATGAAAAATAATAATAATGTACCTGCTTGTTTTCGGGATTTTCATAAGCATGTCCAGACTCAGTACAAAGCAGTTGTGAAGGTACTGAGGTCTGACAATGGAACGGAGTATACCAACAAGACGCTTGCAAAATACCTGTCAGCACACGGAATACAGCATCAGACCACCTGTGCATACACACCAGCGCAAAATGGAGTTGCAGAAAGGAAAAACAGACACCTTTTGGAGGTCGCAAGAATTATGATGATCGACATGAATGTCCCACAGAGTCTGTGGGGGCATGCAGTGTTGACAGCAGCTCAACTCATCAACAGGATGCCCTCGAAGGTCCTCGGATGGAAGTCCCCATGTGAGGTATTGCAAGGCAATAATAGTGGGATACTCCCACTGAAGGTGTTTGGGTGTATGTGTTTTGTGAAGGACAACAGGCCATCAATTGGGAAACTTGACCCTAGAGCGGTCAAATGCATCTTCGTAGGCTACTCGGCGACCCAGAAGGGGTATGTGTGCTGGAGTCCATTAGAGAAGAAGAAGTTTGTCAGTATGGATGTCCACTTTCGGGAGCATGAGCCATACTACCAGCAGGACGGAACTTCACACAACACGCCTAATACTGCCAGTATTAGACGAGAGGGGGAGATGGAGAACTTGGTGGTAACCGATTTAGAAGTTTGGTATGGAGGCACAGAGAAGGGACAAGAAGGTGAAGGTGTTAGACCTACGGCTCAGGGAGAGTTACTTACCTACAACAGGAGAGAGAAGCAAACTGCAGGACCAGTACCGACAGTGCCAGTGCCAAGTCCCTTGCCTGCGTTCGTCCCAACTCCTGAGGCACCGACACCAACCCCCCTTCAGGTGATACCCCCTCCTTCACAAGATATCATTCCTCCTACTTCTACTCCTCCCACACCACTATCTCTACGGAGGACCACTCACAGCAATGCAGGAAATCCTCCAAACAGATATGGTTGGGATATTGCTCAGTTTGTTTCTTATAACCATATCCCTTCTTCTCATGGAGCATTTATAGCATCTTTGGATAGTATTACTATACCTAACAATTGGCAAGTTGCCAAGAACGATCCAAAGTGGAAAGCGGCAATGTACGAGGAGTTGGGAGCTCTGGAGAAGAACCATACTTGGGAGCTTGTGAGACTGCCAGAGGGGAAGAGAGCAGTTGGATGCAAGTGGGTCTTTACCGTGAAGCAGAACCCAGATGGATAGGTTGAGCGCTACAAAGCTCGACTAGTAGCCAAAGAATACAGTCAGACGTACGGCATCGACTATGACGAGACCTTTGCACCAGTTGCAAAGATGAGCACTGTCAGGACTCTGATTTCTCTGGCAGCGAATGGTGGATGGAAGCTACACCAACTGGATGTGAAGAATGCGTTTCTTCATGGAGATCTAGTGGAGGAGGTGTACATGGAGATACCACCAGGATTTGGCACCAATCAGACAATAGGCAAGGTCTGCAGGTTGAAGAAGTCCCTTTATGGACTGAAGCAGTCTCCTCGAGCATGGTTTGACAGATTCAGAAGGGCGATGATAGGGATGGGATATCAGCAGATCAATGCTGATCATACTGTGTTCTTCCGTCGGAGTGGAGGCCACATCACCATACTTGCGGTGTATGTGGACGATATGATTATCACAGGAGATGATGAGCAGGAGATCGTCCAACTCAAAGGAAAGCTTGGCAAGGAATTCGAGGTGAAGGATCTCGGCCTTCTTCGGTACTTCCTTGGGATTGAGATTGCTCGAGAAGCAGAGGGGATTGTTCTCTCTCAAAGGAAGTATGCACTGGACCTTCTCACAGAAACTGGGATGTTGGGGTGCAAACCTGCAGCGACACCAATAGATCAGAGGTTCAAGATTGATGCTGAGGCTGGAGAACCAGTTGATCGGGACAGATACCAGATACTGGTTGGCAAGTTGATCTATTTGAGCCACACACGTCATGATATCTGCTTTGCAGTAAGTGTGGTGAGCCGCTACATGCATGACCCACGGAAGGGTCATATGGATGCAGTGTACCAGATTCTGAGGTACTTGAAAGGTGCTCCAGGGAAGGGACTAATATTCAGGAAGAACAATCACGTGAGCATCGAGGGATACTGTGATTCTGACTGGGCTAGTTTTGCTGATGACAGGAGGTCTACCTCGGGATATTGCATATTTGTAGGAGGTAACTTGGTCTCCTGGAGGAGTAAGAAGCAGTCTGTGGTGGCCAGATCGACAGCTGAAGCAGAGTACAGAGCTATGGCCTTGGGAGTTGCAGAGCTGCTATGGTTGAAGAATATGCTGGTGGAGCTGAAGCTGGATCAAGGAGCCAAGATGAAGCTGTGGTGTGACAATCAGTCAGCTATTAGTATCGCCAACAATCCAGTACAGCATGACAGGACCAAATACATCGAGATTGATAGATTCTTCATCAAAGAGAAGCTGGATAGTAGATTACTGGAGCTTGGCCATGTTCCAACCAGGGATCAAGTAGCAGATGGACTAACCAAGGGACTCGCCTCAGTGAGCATGATTAGAGGATGTGACAAGATGGGCTTAGTGAATATCTTTCACCCATCTTGAGGGGGAGTGTTGATATGGTATGTTGTGTGTCATATTTAAGTATAGTATAAGCACATAGGAATATCCTGAGGACATATTTGGGATGCCAGAATATGTCACAGGATATTCCATTATGAGATTATTGTCATAATGATTGAGATCATTGTATTAATGACTGTAAGGCTATATAATGCCAATGAGACAATCAATAAAATCAATCAACTAATTTCAACAGAACCATTCTGCTTGTGAGGTTTTCGGTTATTAGTGGCTTCATTCTTTCCATGATTTCCATGATGCATATATTAGGATAAAAGTAGTAGAATTATATATTGTGTTGCTTAAATTTCAATGGAGTGTCTGGAGAAAATTGGGTGCTATAAGTAGATTAGGAAGCTTTTTGCTCCGATCCATTGTCACTGATAACCTGTACACTTGTCTTGATTGCTCTATAGATATATTGTTGTCGCCAGTTAAGACTGCATCTGGTTATTTGCATGTTCATCAGTAAAGAGTGATTTAGTATGCTTTCTTTCTTCTTTGAAGAGCTAGTTCTGTAACTATATCAGTACATATCTGGTGAAGTGATCTAGTAGCTCCCTATTTATCAAGGTTCATAGTATCGGTATCAGACCATTCCTATGAGTATCGGGAACGGCAGTATCGGCAGTTTCTAATCGGAGTATCGGAATTTTTGGTATCGAAAAGCAAATAATTATTAATAAATTATTAATATTTTGGAAAATATATTTTATATATTTAAGCATAATTTTAAGTATTTTCAATGTTGTGTCTTAGTAGTTTTGAAATATAATGAAATAGTAGTCACCCTTGCCGATTGGTTTACATGCGATAGCTAATTTTTTTTTCTTTTACATGCTTTTACAATCTTATTATGCTTTTACACCACACTCTTGTTGATTGATCTTTTTCGTTCAACTTTCTTTGTTGAATTAACCGAAAAAGAGAACCCCAATGTCGGTATCGATCAGTACTGGATATCGGTCTGTATCGGATCGGGACATGCCAAACCATATCAGTATCGATACTGCAATCTATGCTATTTACTTCTACAGATTAATAGCCTAAATACCTCTAAAACCTTTCACTTGCTTTCAACTCCAACCATCAAAATAGCTGATATATCTACGTTACATGTATACAATTATACAGAATACAACTTGATATAGTGTAGTGACACGGATCAAGGTACTGGTTCTGGCATATCCTAGTGAATCTTGGATGGCAGTGTCGTGTGTGATACGTATATGACACAGGCATGATACAATACGACACCAATTTTGTCGTATCCGTGTTCCCCAAGTCTATATAAATTTTAATGTACCGTATTAATTGCACCTGAATGTAACCAAGATGAATGTCCCTGGATGATTCAGGAGGTGACAGTACATGGGACTACTTCCCCTGCCCTTTCTGTTATGTTGAAGTCGAAGTCCCTGTACTCTGCGCTCACTTACAGGAGGAGCATTGCTTCGATACCAAAAATGCGGTATATATAGATTTATCTACTCATTCTCATCCCATCTATATAAAGTAATTAATTTACTCCATGTCATGTACATAACTGGTGTTTTAATTGCTTCGATCAGGTATGCCCGGTGTGCGCAGACAATCTTGGCAAAGATATGACTGCACATTTCACAGTGCAGCATTCACATATGTTGAAGGTAGTAATTTACACACGAAGAACAAGTAAAATCTTCACAATCAATGTTGACATACATGTCATGTGTCCATATATGGAAATCCAATCCTATGTAGGATTGACATACGTTTCTATATTTAGAACCCATCGACTAGGTAGGACTAGGACTTTGTTCCAATCCAATCATATCTGTTTTCCAAGTGAGAAATGGTCATGGGCCTGTTTTTGTCCTTCATTCATTTTCCTTCAGCTCTCGACTGAAGTTCAAGCATTTGTTCTTTCGCAGCGGAGGAAACCACAGAGAAACAGTTTGAGGGGAAATTATACTGCACATGCTGTTCAGGAACCTCTGCTACTGTCGTTCATATCCTATCCCGATAGCATACATGATCAAGAAGCTAGCTCTGACATTGCTGCGAGCAACGCATCAACTTCACGCGAGAAGAGGTGAGATATAATCATCAGAAGCATCTCCCAAATCCTTCTTGTTGTTTTTCCATCACATAACCTTAGGGTATGCTTGGGTATTTTGACTGGTTTTGAGAGATTTTTGAGTCGACTGTTTATGAAGTGTTTAAAAAAAAAAAAAAAAAAACTCGTTTGGTTAATGTTTTGAGTCATTGGTTTTGGTTGGCTCAAAACCCTCCAAAACCAATTCAATGTAATTTTAGATATCTTTATAAATATTCCAAATTGGAGTGTTTTGAGGGTTTCTATTTTTTTTCTTTCATTTATATCCTTAACAACAAATATAACTACAACTACTAATATCCTACCATAACTTTTTCTTTGTTATCCTGTTTCTCTTGATGTCCGCCATTTTCTCCAAAATGTGAGTTTTTTAAATTTTGCACTTTATTTGATGTGATAGTGAAGCCATGAAATTTTACGGTCTATTTGATGTGGTAGCGAATGCTTTACTTTCAACATATATGATTTGATTTACTACTTGTTTGTCAAACCATTTTATGCTTGCAAACTATATGTATAAGCGATTGCTGGGAAGACAATGATATAATCTTTCTTCGGAACTGCTTTTGTTTATATATGTGCATATAAGTAATTTTATTATTTTAAAAAACTTACATAAACGCTCATTAATGAATTATCATTGGTTTAAAACCCGCTACTTAAGTTGTGTTGATATGGTATGTTGGGTGTCATATTTAAGTATAGTATAAGCACATGGGAATATCCTGAGGACATATTTGGGATGCCAGAATATGTCACAGGATATTCCATTATGAGATTATTGTCATAATGATTGAGATCATTGTATTAATGACTGTAAGGCTATATAATGCCAATGAGACAATCAATAAAATTATCAACTAATTTCAACATGGTATCAGAGCCAAGTTTCCACAAACCCTAGCCGTCACCAAGCTTCCACAAACCCACAGGAGGATTTTCTAGATCTCCTCCACCGAACTCTTCCACGCCCCCCTCCCTTCCCGCCTCGTCTACCCCCCTCCCTTCAAAAAAAAAAAAAAAAAAAAAAAAAAAAAAAAAAAATCTTCACGGCTGCTGCGACTGCTGCTGCTGCTGCGACGGCGGCTGTGACATGCGTGCTGCCGCCTCCTCCACACCAGCACTAGACATCGCCTAATAGGGATGCCTAGATCTGGAAAAAGGGGGGACATGTTCGGATCTAGGAGCGGACGACGAGGACGAGCGTGAGTCGTGGAGCGGACGTGACGTGATTGGATAGACGAAGCATCGATGGAGGAGATCATCAAGAAGCTAGATTCTGCAGAGGTGGCGACGTTGATGAAGTTGTTGACGATGTCGGCTGGTGAGAACACGACACGAACGTCGCCGGAGTTGAAGTTTCCCTCCATCGATCTGAAATTAGATGGACCAGCCACCTATCTGAGTTGGTCACGGCGGGTGAGAAGAACCCTCGCAGGAAAAAACATGGAGGGGTTCCTGACGGGCGAGACGACAGAGCCGGACGAGGGCTCGACAGGACGCGATGAGTGGAAGTCCACTCATATGGTGATCTACATCTGGCTTCTCAACTCCTTAGTCCAGTCTATTGCCGCCACAGTAGACGGTATTGAGATGGTGAAAGATGTGTGGGAGAAGTTGAGAAGGACCTATGATGGTGTAGGGAACAACTTACGGATCTTCCAGATAAAGGGGGAGATTGATGACACCGTACAGGGAGAGAAGACGGTGCAGGAGTATGCCACGGAGTTGGAGCGTCTGTGGTTGGATTATGATCACTCCTCAGATCGGGCGAGCTGCGGGGACCCTAAGTGTAAGGAGAGACAGGTGTGTCTGCAGGAGAGGACGATGAAGTTTCTCAAAGGGCTGACTGCAGCTTTCGCACAGAGGACGGCCCTACTTCTAGCCCAACCAAAGATCCCTAGCCTTGAGGAGGCTATCTCAGCCATGATCCAGGAGGAGACACGCATCAGGCTGCAAGCAGGGACATGTGGTCCCCCCGAAGCAAAGTCAGCACTAGCGATCACCAGCTCAGGTAACACACGATCTAAGGGAGAACCCTGGCAGGATAACCGGCAGTGCTACAACTGTGGGGAGATGGGTCATCATCGATATGCTTGTACCAAACCACCTAGGGAGGGAGACTCAGGTGGTGCACGAGGACCGTTCGGCGGACGAGGATATAATGGAGGACGTGGTCGTGGTCGAGGGGGTAGACGAGGCGGCCGAGGAGGTTATCGAGCAAACCTCCTGATATCAGAAGGGAACGGAGAAGCTGATGGCACCATTACTGTGGAGGACCAGGCACTGGGAGACATGAGGAGTAGAACAGAGGAGGCGTCCACCTCATTCTTTGTTAGGGGCAACGCTGCCATATATGCCCATCCATCAAAAGGTACTGACGAATCACTTGCCCTTGCGTCTATCTCTTCCCTTAAATCATCAGACTGGATTATCGACTCGGGAGCATCTCGACATGTGACTGGGAATGCTAGTGAGTTTTCTTCCTACACTCACCTAGCATCAGCAGACAGCATTCAGACAGCTGATGGCACTTTCCAGCCAGTGGTCGGTAAGGGTACTGTTAATTGTACAGGTTCAGTAAGATTATCCAATGTTTTACATGCTCCATCCTTTCCAATCAGTCTCTTGTCCATTAGTTCTATAATCCTCCAACTTAAATGCATTGTTTCTTTTGATATTCCTAAGGTGACCTTCCAGGAGAAAGGGACAGGACGAAGACTTGGGACTGGCACTTGGCATGAGGGACTGTGGTACCTAGATCGAGAAGGACTGGACTCAGCATTGGTATCTATGGCAGAGAAGGCTGGCATGGAAGGACTGCAGCAGAGGACTGAGGATACCTTGATGCTCCATCATCGGAGGATGGGACATTCTTCCTTTGATACTCTAAGTAAGTTATATCCAGAGATTTATGCAAAAACAAAAAAAGAGAAATTAGTATGTGATGCGTGCGAGTTAGGAAAACTTACTAGGAGCTCATATGTTGGCACGGGTCATAGGAGCACTTTTGCTTTTGAGGTAGTACATTCTGATGTTTGGGGTCCATGTGCTACTAACACTATGAATGGTTATAAGTACTTTGTTTCTTTCATTGAGTGTGCCTCTCGTGTTACCTGGTTATATTTGATGAAAAATAAGAATGATGTACCTGCTTGTTTTCGGGATTTCCATAAGCATGTCCAGACTCAGTACAAAGCAGTTGTGAAGGTACTGAGGTCTGACAATGGAACGGAGTATACCAACAGGACGCTTGCAGAATACTTGTCAGCACACGGAATACAGCATCAGACCACCTGTGCATACACACCAGCACAAAATGGAGTTGCAGAAAGGAAAAACAGACACCTTCTGGAGGTCGCAAGAAGTATGATGATCGACATGAATGTCCCACGGAGTCTGTGGGGGCATGCAGTGTTGACAGCAGCTCAACTCATCAACAGGATGCCCTCGAAGGTCCTCGGATGGAAGTCCCCATGTGAGGTATTGCAAGGCAATAATAGTGGGATACTCCCACTGAAGGTGTTTGGGTGTGTGTGTTTTGTGAAGGACAACAGGCCATCAGTTGGAAAACTTGACCCTAGAGCGGTCAAATGCATCTTCGTAGGCTACTCGGCGACCCAGAAGGGGTATGTGTGCTGGAGTCCAGTAGAGAAGAAGAAGTTTGTCAGTATGGATGTCCACTTTCGGGAGCATGAGCCATACTACCACCAGGACGGAACTTCACACAACACGCCTAATACTGCCAGTATTAGGCGAGAGGGGGAGATGGAGAACTTTGTGGTAACCGATTTAGAAGTTTGGCATGGAGGCACGGAGAAGGGACAAGAAGGTGAAGGTGTTAGGCCTACGGCTCAGGGAGAGTTACTTACCTACAGCAGGAGAGAGAAGCAAACTGCAGGACCAGTACCGACAGTGCCAGTGCCAAGTCCTTTGCCTGCGTTCGTCCCAACTCCTGAGGCACCGACACCAACCCCCCTTCAGGTGATACCCCCTCCTTCACAAAATATCATTCCTCCTACTTCTACTCCTCCCACACCACTATCTGTACGGAGGACCACTCGCAGCAATGCAGGAAATCCTCCAAACAGATATGGTTGGGATATTGCTCAGTTTGTTTCTTATGACCATATCTCTTCTTCTCATGGAGCATTTATAGCATCTTTGGATAGTATTACTGTACCTAACAATTGGCAGGTTGCCAAGAACGATCCAAAGTGGAAAGCGGCAATGCACGAGGAGTTGGGAGCTCTGGAGAAGAACCACACTTGGGAGCTTGTGAGATTGCCAGAGGGGAAGAGAGCAGTTGGATGCAAGTGGGTCTTTACCGTGAAGCAGAACCCAGATGGACAGGTTGAGCGCTACAAAGCTCGACTAGTAGCCAAAGGATACAGTCAGACGTACGGCATCGACTATGACGAGACCTTTGCACCAGTTGCAAAGATGAGCACTGTCAGGACTCTGATTTCTCTGGCAGCGAATGGTGGATGGAAGCTACACCAACTGGATGTGAAGAATGCGTTTCTTCACGGAGATCTAGTGGAGGAGGTGTACATGGAGATACCACCAGGATTTGGCACCAATCAGACAGTAGGCAAGGTCTGCAGGTTGAAGAAGTCCATCTATGGACTGAAGCAGTCTCCTCGAGCGTGGTTTGACAGATTCAGAAGAGCGATGATAGGGATGGGATATCAGCAGATCAATGCGGATCATACTGTGTTCTTCCGTCGGAGTGGAGGCCACATCACCATGCTTGCGGTGTATGTGGACGATATGATTATCACAGGAGATGATGAGCAGGAGATCGCCCAACTCAAAGGAAAGCTTGGCAAGGAATTCGAGGTGAAGGATCTCGGCCTTCTTCGGTACTTCCTTGGGATTGAGATTGCTCGAGAAGCAGAGGGGATTGTTCTCTCTCAAAGGAAGTATGCACTGGACCTTCTCACAGAAACTGGGATGTTGGGGTGCAAACCTGCAGCGACACCAATAGATCAGAGGTTCAAGATTGATGCTGAGGCTGGAGAACCAGTTGATCGGGACAGATACCAGAGACTGGTTGGCAAGTTGATCTATTTGAGCCACACACGTCCTGATATCTGCTTTGCAGTAAGTGTGGTGAGCCGCTACATGCATGACCCACGGAAGGGTCATATGGATGCAGTGTACCAGATTCTGAGGTACCTGAAAGGTGCTCCCGGGAAGGGACTAATATTCAGGAAGAACAATCACGTGAGCATCGAGGGCTACTGTGATTCTGACTGGGCTAGTTGTGCTGATGACAGGAGGTCTACCTCAGGATATTGCATATTTGTAGGAGGTAACTTGGTCTCCTGGAGGAGTAAGAAGCAGTCTGTGGTGGCCAGATCGACAGCTGAAGCAGAGTACAGAGCTATGGCCTTGGGAGTTGCAGAGCTGCTATGGTTGAAGAATATGCTGGTGGAGCCGAAGCTGGATCAAGGAGCCAAGATGAAGCTGTGGTGTGACAATCAGTCAGCTATTAGTATCGCCAACAATCCAGTACAGCATGACAGGACCAAACACATCGAGATTGATAGATTCTTCATCAAAGAGAAGTTGGATAGTGGATTACTGGAGCTTGGCCATGTTCCAACCAGGGATCAAGTAGCAGATGGACTAACCAAGGGACTCGCCTCAGTGAGCATGATTAGAGGATGTGACAAGATGGGCTTAGTGAATATCTTTCACCCATCTTGAGGGGGAGTGTTGATATGGTATGTTGGGTGTCATATTTAAGTATAGTATAAGCACATGGGAATATCCTGAGGACATATTTGGGATGCCAGAATATGTCACAGGATATTCCATTATGAGATTATTGTCATAATGATTGAGATCATTGTATTAATGACTGTAAGGCTATATAATGCCAATGAGACAATCAATAAAATTATCAACTAATTTCAACAAGTTGCCCAAAACCAGATCTCTCATAATCGGTACTTTAAAAATATCTTATTAACAATTGCCAAAGCAGACCGTTAGTATCATACTAGTATGAACTTATTTTGGCATAACATGCTTGCTAATATTGCAGCAGCTTGAGGCCATCCACAGCCAACCAAAATTTGGAGCATTATCTCGAAGAGATGAGCCAGAGAGCAGAGTTCTTTCAGCAGATGCTTCTATCAACCATTTTCTAATTTTCTTCCTCACTCTGCACACTGATGCTGAAGTTGGTTATCGTTCCAAATTTCATCCTGACTCTTCCTGTGCTGTGTGCACATGCAATTCACATAGGACTACTTAATTAATATGCGAATTTTTGAAGTGATGATCCAAAGATGGTGTGCAGCTTGAACTCTCATATATGTATATTCATCAAAAGCAGTAAAGGTTATTTACATAGTCGTCAATCTACACAATGTATGTTGACATAATCTAACCAATGTAGTTCTTGCACTAGTACAACAAGCCAACGGGGGCACAATCATAAATGGGTTTCGAAGACAACGTTTCCCAAATTTTTGTGAGGTATAATAATATTATATTATATTAAATAGTACTATTTTTATGTAATAAAGTATTACATCTCATAATTGTTATAGAATTATAATGAGCATTGTTTGCTTCTTCAAAGAAACTCAGGTGTTACAAAACCCAACTCCTTCGCGGGTTCCTGCATACTGTGATGTAAATACAGTATTAAGAAGGAGAACATAACCGACATATTATAGCTTGATAACTGTTAGTTTGCTACAAGTTTATAGTAATCTCATGCAAACGGCAATAAGGGCATGTCTGGTTCACTGCAATGTAATCGTAATCGTAATGAAATCGAATGAAAAAAGAAAAAAAAAAAAATTATTTGATTCCATTACGATTATATTACACTGAACCAAACAAACCCTAATTGTTTGCTTCTTCAAAGCAATCTCATGCAAACAACCAAAAAAAAAATCACTGGGGCCAGCCCCTGCAACAAGCCCATGTTCTACAATTACTGATTTGGGAGATTACTCTTTTTGTTGGGATGGCTTCCTGTCTAAGTGGAAGTCATCATTTGTAGAAGTTTAAGTACAGTTTATATAGGGTTTCTCATCCTAATTGGGGTTGATCTATTAGCAAGAAGTTTGCAACTTTGGGAGTTTGGAGCAGAGGAATTTTGGAGATTTCAAAGAAAGTTTTGGAGGAGATCGTTCGGAGAGTTCCATCTTGATTCGACTTCGTGATTCTCGAATAATTTTGTTCCTCTTCATTGTAATCATTTTTCATCTTTAAGTAGTTGTGGTAGTCCGTTGTTGGATCGGATGGAAAAAGTTGTAGAGCAGTCGATATATAGAGCTTGTCCGGGTTGGACTCCCAATCATTTCGTATTTTTTCCCGTATTGGCTTTCCACGTAAATATTATGTGTGTTTGCGATTGTCTATTGTGTGGTTGTGGTATTGTATGGTTATGCGTTTGGAGGATTTTTGAACTGCATTGTCCTCAAGAATTCCTTTCGATCATGAACGGTATTCATTTCTATTGTCTTTGCTTCTTCGCCAACAATTTTTCATTTTGTTGTACAACTGAATATACGAGTGGTTGCCTATCACAGGGTTCCGTCACCTCTGAGAGTATCTATGTAGTATGGGTACGTCGGTACAATAGGATACTAGCAGTGGTGGAACTAGCATCTAAAATTATTGGGGCTGAACATTAGTTATAGCTTGAGCGACACGATGATACTAGCATTGCACCGCCTAAAGTACCAATTTTTTAAGAATTTATTTGTCACTCAATTGTTGCATACTTCAAATCCAAAGAAGAGAATAGCACATGACTAAGATAACATTTAAAAAAAATTAAAAAAAAATTTCTTTTCAAAATATTGGGTTGGACTACAGTCTTGATCGTGCCCTTGTGTAGCTACGTCTCTAGATGTGATGATACTACAAACCTCCAAAAAGTAGGATAGAATACGTGAAATAATCGGATAAAGATTAAAATTATTATTGTATTCCTTCTACCTCAAATGGCTGAACTTTATACAGAATGACAAAAACTAAAGATAAGAAAGAGTAACAATGGAAAAGATATATTCACTACCTATCATAACAATAGAAATATCTTCAATAACAATAACTAACATTATCTCCAATACTCCTCCTCAAGTTGGAGCATGGAGATCAACAATGCCCAACTTGGGAAGGAGATTACTAAACGGCTAACGAGACAGGGTATGAACAGCGAAACTCAACTCCGGTCTCGTGATTGTGAGGTAGATAGGTCATCCAACAAGACGACGATAGCTATCGGGGCACAAAAAATTCGGACCAGAGGCGGCTATAAGCTGGTGATTGGGGTCCATAGGCGAATCAATGGACTTGGAACCGAGTAGACCAGCTTCAAGAATAATCTCGAGGGCATATTTTCGTTGAGACATGAAAATGCCTGATGAGTTACGAGCAATTTCTAGACCAAGAAAGTACTTGAGAAGACCAAGATCCTTCATATGGAAACAAGTGCTCAAGTAATTCTTGAAAGCTGATATAACAGAAGGATGGTTGCACGTAATAATCAAATTATCCATATATATGAGCAAGTGAAGAACATTACAGTGTCGTTGTAGTATGAATAAAGAATAATCAGCATAGCTCTGTTGAAAGCCGAATTGACGAAGCGCAGCAGCAAGCTTCGAGAACCAATTCCTAGAAGCTTGTCGTAGGCCACAGAGTGATTTTCACAGACGACAGACTTGCCCTGGAGAAGCCTGCGAGTATGTCAGCTCCCATGTCTGATTTCTGTCAAGGGCATCTAACTCACTCTACATTGCAGTACGCCAGTGAGCATGCCTAACGGCCTCCGAAAAATGCGACGGTTCGTGCCCTACGATTACAGTGGCTAAAAACTTGGTGTGATGGTTAGAGAATCGAGCACAAGAAACATATGCAGCTATGGGATAGGGTTTACCTGAGGCCGGTAATGGTGTGAGTGGAGAGCCTGGAGGGGGTGGGGGTCATGAAGAACTGTATTGCAGACATAATCACGGAGCAAGACAGAAGGCTGTCGAGGCCTGGTGCCCCGTCGGACTTCAGCTACGGGATCGCTCCCCTTGTAGACTGGAGGCAAGTGGTCGGGGTCGTGCTCTGGCGAGGCCAACGTAGATGAGTTGCTGCTCCCCCTGTCGACGGGAGACAAGTGGTCGGGGTCGTGCGCTGGCGAGGCCGACCGAGATGGGTTGTTGCTCCCTCTGATGATGGGAGCCGGGTCCAAGACATCAAATACCGCCGGATGAGGAGGCGGCGCAGGCTGGGACGCCGGCCCTGATGGTGTCTGAAAATGGAACACATCCTCAAAGAAGACGATGTCTCTGGAGTAGAAGACATTTTTGGTCTCAAGATCAAACAAGCGCCAACCACGCTTACCAACTGGATACCCCAAAAAAAATATTTTTGACTACGAGCAGCAAACTTGTCATTGGATCGGGGCAGACGCGAAGCAAAGCATAGGCAACCAAACACCCTGAGATAGGAATATGTCGGTTCATGGCCAAACATGAGTTGGTAGGGAGTCTTGTTTTGTAGAAGTGGAGTGGGCGTTGATCAAGTAACAAGCTGTAAGAACGTATTCTCCCTAAAACTGAAGAGGAAGAGAAGTCTGAAAATGTAGTGCTCTAACCACATTAAGAAGATGACGATGCTTGCGTTCAACACGCCCATTCTGCTGAGGCGTATACACGCATGATGTTTCAAAGAGAATACCGTGGTCAGCAAAGTAATCCTTTAGACGTAGAAACTCAGTTCCGTTGTCGGACCGAAAATGCTAAACCTTCTTATGAAACTGAGCCTGAACCATTGCACAAAATTGCTTGATCAAGGCAACAACGTCAGACTTAGAATACATCAAATAAATCCATGTAGCTCTAGAGTAATCATCCAAAAAAATTAAGAAATAGGACGCTCCACAAGAGGAGGGGGTACTATAGGGACCCCAGACATCACAATGAATAAGCTGAAACAAATCATCTGCTTTATTATAACTTATAGGAAAAGAAATACGAGTTTGTTTAGCCTTAAAGCAAATATCACAAGGTTCAATAGAGCTAATGGAATGCTGAATAACAGGTAACGATGATATCACAGATGAAGAAGGATGACCCAATCGTTGATGCCAAAGAGAAGCAGAAACAACAGAAGACGAGGCAGAAGCGTGACATGCTCGAGCAGCTGAGAAATTGCGCAGCCAGTAGATCCCACCCCGTTGCTCACCCACACCAATCATCGTCCTCGAAATGCGTTCCTGAATAACGCACAATTTATCCATTAAAGTAACAATACATTGAGTGTTTATAGTTAACTGAGCAAAGGAGATCAAATTACAGTCAAGACAAGGAATATATAGAACATGATCAATCTTAGTGGTTGACGACAAAACTAAGGATCCTTTTTAAACAGCAGTAGCAAACGATTATCAGGCAGCTTGATAGCAACCGGATTGATTGAAACAAGATTCTGGAGAAGATCCTGATTTTCGGTCATGTGTAGAGATGCACCTGTGTCTAAAATCTATGAACAATATGTACCAGACGGGTCGTAGGAGTTTCCAGAATGAGTGTTCAAGGATTGATACATCTGCATAACCATTTTTCACTGCTTATGACTGAGCGTCGGACCAAATGCAGCATTGTCTTGGTCTGCAAACGAGCCGATTGGACGACTATTGGACTGTTGTTGGGCAGCGTTAGCGACGCCAGTAGACCCATTAAATCCACGCCCACTGTAAGCCCCCTGATTTTCAGGAATTATTAATTTGGACTTTCATAATTTTCTGAAATTTTTCGGGATTTTTCTGTAATTAAAACCTAGGCTCTTGGTAATTAAATAATTTTTATTTGCTATTAATTACTATTAAAATATTATGAAAATAATATTTTTGGGTGTAAAATAAAATACTGGAGTTAGGGTAATTTTCTGGGAATTTATTGGACCCTGAAAACATTTTTAAAAGCCTAAAACTATTTTTTTAAATTAAGAAAATAATTGAACCGGGCTGAACCGGGTTCGAACCGGACTGAACCATCCTGAACCCGATCCAGCTGAACCCGACCTGTCCGACCGTCGTAGCGGGTCGGGTCGGGTCCGCTCGACCGAACCCGCCCGAACCCGCAGACCGCGCCAACCCATTTTCTCCTCCCCCTCCGCACGACCCGCTCCGCCCGGCCGCTTCTTCCGCCGCCTCGCCGGCCACGTCGCCGCGTCGCCCGCTCCGTACGTCCCTGCACCCGTCTGCCCCCTCCACCGCCTCGTCCGGAGCCACGACCCCGCCGCCTGCCTATAAAACCCTCCCCTCCGTTCTCCTCCCCCGACCCAGCAATCCCCTCCGGCCACCGCTCCGCCCGACGCCGCCACCGCCTCGCCGTGCCCTGCCCCGCGTCCCCCAGCCGCCTCCGCCCTTCCGGCGGCCCTCCCTCGATAGCACCCCGAGCTGCAGCAGCGGCTGCTCCGGCTAAGGCAGCCGCCGGCGTCCCCCGCCCGCTCCGGCGCGCCGCCAGCGCCGCCCCTCCGGCCCGCCTCCGGCCGCAGTGCTGCCCCGAGCCGCCGGAGCTCCGACAGCAGCTAGAAACCCTAACCCTAGGCGTGACTTAGACTCGGACACGGCCCCTTCGTGTCGTGTCGGACACGAGAAAATTCGATTTCTCGAGCCCTGTTCAGGTACCTGTTTCTCTCTGCTCGTTGTCCCATTTTCGATTCCGTCTGTTGCATCGCGACCCCTGCATGACCCTCTCGGTGCCCGTACAACCCGCTCGGTGCATCGCGAACCGCGATCCAAAAACAAAAAAAATAATGTCCTGTTTCACCCCGGAACTGAGTTCGCCCCGCCAAACGGAACGACTTGGTCGCGTGCGGTCTTCACCGATACGTGCGCGTCGTTGATACGGACATGTAGGATTTCGCAGAAGTTAATTTGGATGTGCGTGCACACCGGAATCAACGCGTATCCGCGGACACCGTCCCGTATCCGTCAGTTCTGGAACGTGTCCTAACTTTGTGTACACACGTCGGATCGAAACGAAACTTGCGCCATCGGACTCGTAGCAATACGCTGGTCCTGTGACCCAAGTTTGGTTCGATTCTGAGAACGTTGACAAAATCGCGTGTCGTGGGCCCCACAGGCTCCACTTGACGGACGATTTTGTGACCGGCTCATCGGAATCCAATTCTGAAAGTTCCGTTGGGTTCGTATCATCGTTCCTGACCTGTTGACACTAAGTTTGACGAATTGGAGATCTTTGTCCCTGACACATTTTTCGGTGCAAAGCGGGCCTACATGTGGATCCCGTTTTGACCCAAAATTGTCATTTTTGCCCTTGTCTCCAAATTGGACTCAAGACAGGCGTTTCTAGCTATTTGATATTTTTTGAATCTAATGGTAATATTTATTTCAGCAACCGGAGTAGTGCCTGCAGATCACACTGAGACCAGAGCTACAGTTGGAGCCATGACCCCAGGCAAGTATACCTTGCCAAACCCTGCAGTTTGCTACTTATTTCCTTGACATATTTATACATTGTCGTGCAAGACTCTTGTACACTATTTGCATGCTTCCCTTTTCAGCTGTTATTTCTTGTCATATATAGTTTCTTGATGCGTTGTTCATATTGATTTATTCCTGCTACTCTAGTCTTATTTTCTCGTTTTACGTGCATTTACATTATTTGCTCTTTTCTATGAATCACTATTTGTTCCTTAGATATTGTGATGGTATATGTTTACTCTACGTTCCTTGAGTTGACTCGATTGATTTCTTTAGTTCCTAGATGATCGTTATTAGGCACTGACTACACTTGAGCATTCTCGACTGTGAGTACCCATTATGCTGCGATAGAGACTTGTTCATTTGACTACCTCATTCGTGAGCTTCCATAGGGCTGCGAAAGAGCTATACTATAGATTGGGAGTCCCCATTGGCCTACTTTCTATAGGACCGTGATCTCCCATTGAGTTGCGGTTATCCCGATTGTTAGTAGTCATGTTTGATAGCACCATCGGTACGCCACCATCTTAGATGCAGTGATTTCTCGTGTCTTGTTTGCTTTCTTGTGTTTACTTTTCTGTCTATCTTGCATGTTCATTTACTGTACTTTTGGCTCGTATTCTTTTGTATCTTGTTACGTCCCTCTGAGGACCTGGTTTTGTTCTCCAGATTTAGCAGACGAGGAGCACCCGCAACTTTATGGACCGACACCAGACGAGGGTACGATTGCAGTTGATGGCCCTGCTTATACTTAGTTATTTTTCTAGCATGTTTTAGTTATATTTCCTTGTCTCTGTTTTTCCATTTATCGGTAGTGGATTTGTCTCCACCCGACTCAGTATTATTTCTTGCTGGATATTCGACAGTAACTTGACTTTCAGCAGTTATTCTAGTTTGCTATTTAGTTCTTATACTGTTCTGTTGGATGAGATCTAGATACTTGACATTTATCATTGGACCTACTTATTGTTATATTACAGCTTAAGCATGCCCCAATGGATCCATTAAATTGGGTTTGTCCATCGGTGTGTGCTGCTGGCCATTGCCACGTGTCTAGTCCCTCGATATTTTGGGACTGGGACGTGACACCCACGACCTCGGCCAACACCGGACGAATAAGGTGTCGATCGGTCGAAGGAGCCACTGCCGGAGGGACGAGGAACCCAGCCTTCGGGAAATCCGTGAAGACGATAGCACTTGGTCACGTCGTAACCAAGACGACCACAATGGGTGCACTGTGGACGGGGAATGTCAGAAAAGTGAGACTCAACTGGTTTGGACTGAGCAGCGAAGGCCACAGCGTCCGTCTTGGATTCGCGATCCTTCATTAGCGTTATGTGAATCTCTTCTTGAATTGCACGCGCATAAACCCGATTGAGAGCTGGGAGGGGTTCTTGAGCCATGAGGCCAGAGCGGAAAGTTCCAAAGGTGTCATCGAGGCCCAATAGAAATTGGTGGAGACGCTCCTCGTCTCGCTCAATACGAATCTGAGTGGTGAGCTCGCAAGAGCAGTGTCCGCAATGGCAACCTTAGGCAGGACGTAAGTCAATAACCCATCCCATAATTTCTTCAAGGAGCCGTAGTATGATGCAACAGATTGTCCTCCTTGGCGACAATTGGCGATGTCGGATCAAAATTTGCAAGATTATTGGTCTGTTTCCGACCGAGAATCGCTGACGCAAATCGTCCCATAATTCAAGAACCGTCTCGGGATAGGAGATCGAAGTGCGCAGGAACGGATCAATGGATTGAACGATCCACCCAATAAGCATCGAGTTGACGCTCCACCAATCGTCGATAGCTTCGGAGTTGACATCTGGTTGAAGTAGTCGGCCGTCGATGAAGCCGAGCTTCCGCTTAGCCTTGAAAGTGTTCCTCATGACAGTTGTCCACTCCTGATAATTATCGTCCTTCAAGACCACAGGACATATTTGCAATCCCGGATGATCCGAAGGATGAAGGTAGGACGGAGATGAATGATCGAGGGGATACGTGGATGTGGCCTGACGAGCGGCGTTCAATGGTGAGGTGGGATTAAGAGTGTCTGTGTCTGTGTCTGATCCATTCATTGCGTAGGAGAAGCAGAGAATGAACTAGACGAAGGAAGATCGAAAAGAAAAAAAAAATTAGGATTTGGAAACCTGCTCTGATACCATGAAATAATGGGATAAAGATTGGAATTATTCTTGTATTCCTTCTACCTCAAATGGCTGAGCTTTATACAGAATGACAAAAAATAAAGATAAGAAAGAGTAACAATGGAAAAGATATACTCACTACCTATCCTAACAATAGCAATATCTCCAATAACAATAACTAACATTATCTCCAATAATATGTCATGGATACTACAATTAGTAATATAATTATTTATATAATAATTAACACTAATATATCTCAAATATTTTGAAAAAAAATCATAATTTAAATTCCACCAAAAAAAAACACATAATTAAACATATTAAACAAAAAAAATCGTAATTCAAACTCATAACTCTAACTTCACTTGAATATTCTCTTAAAAACGTTCCAAATGGTTCGATACTAGTACCCAACGTATATCTCAAGCATGCTGAGTCATTGGACTTGCATACATTAAATAAAACAATAACTACTATTAAAAAAATTATACAAAGTAAAAGGATTAGAGTAAGTCTGCTAGACTTTTGTTCAAAACTAAACTTACTTGCATTAAATAATATTTTTTGTTGCGTCCTCTAAAATTTAATAATTGCTAAAGGCACTACGTAATTTACTCAAGACAATCCAAATTTTTTTTTTATTTATCAGTTTATCATCCCAAAAAAATTATTTAGAGATGTCCACTACATAGTATAAAAGTCAACTTTTTTCTATGAATTTGTTCTAGTGAATTTTTTTTTTTGTATTTACCAGTTTGCCACCCAAAAAATAATTAAGATTCGGTTAAACCGAATGCTCACCCATCCTTGAAACAGTGAGTCTAAATAGTATGTAACGCAGTACTGGATTCGAAAATGCTCACCCATCCTTGAAACAGTGAGTCTAAATAGTATGTAACGCAGTGCTGGATTCGAAATTAATTTCTAATAATCAATTAGATAGATAGTGTATCATTATCAAAAAAAAATTAAAGCCAAGATTCAATTATTTATCCAACACCAAGACCAAGGAACTACCAGTGCGTTGTTGAATCAAGATAAGCTACGTCTAATAATTTTTTTCATCATTCAATTGTTCTCGAGTTAGTCAATTCAACTGTTTGAAATATAAAAACGATGTCACAACAAAATGGTCATTCAGGAAAGCGAAATCTCCGACTTCGAGTTGAAAACCTATGATATAGTTCCGTGTTTGCTGCGTTTTTCTCTTACTTGGAAGCCATCCCTGGATCTAGATAGCAATATTTTTGCAGTGGTCATAGTAGGAGAAAATGAGCATGGATAGTGAAATGGAGGGTCAGGAGATTGCTTTGCTTATAAAATGTTTAGGTTTTTGTAGGGACAATACAAAAGTTATTCGGAGCTGTCAGAACTGTCAAAAATTTGACAGTCCTTCAAATAAGTAGAACTGTCAAAAAATTTGATTGTCCAAATATTGTTATTGACATAATGTCAAAAAATTTGACAGTTCCGTCAGAAAAAATTTGACAGTCTCCAAATAAAAAGTGTAGTGCCCCTAAAAAATATCCAAAGTTTAAAAGAGTTTTATTGACTACAATTAAGAGTACTTGTGCTACAGGATGGAAACTTGGAAGAGCGCGTCTACACGGACCGAGGGGACGACCGAGCGACAGACTGTGCGCCACGTGTCGCCCCCTCAATTGGTTGAATTTTTTTTTTTTTTCCTAATAGCGGAGGAATTGGTTTTTATTTTTTTTTGGACCAATTGGTTGGGGGGAGAGGTTTCTCAACTTGGAAAGTTCAGACCGAACTCGAGTGGCCCTTGTGGTTACCGATAAAAGGTATAAGACTCTGACTGGATGGCAGAAAATCAGTGGATCGAACTACGGGGACGTATTATTCCTTCCATTTATAAATGGTGGAAGTTGAAAGACAATAGGCCCAAAGACATGCAATACAGTATATATAAAGTCCCAAACGTTACGTCGGACCCGAGGGTTACGCCGGAAATTTTTAAAAAAAAAAAACCTACTCGGAAAGCTCAGAATTTGATTGTTGTCAACAAATGATGATATAACCTGGCATGCCATGCCACCACCTCTAAAGAACTATGCTTCACATTTGAGCAAAATACTATCAAACTACTGTCTTCATCTTGTTGCCCGGAAGAATACAAAAAATCTCAAAAAGTACTCCAAGCTTAATTGAGCTTCCTCTTCTTGGCATATGTAATATGACACTTAGAAGCCACAAACTCCTAGGAGATCAACGAATTTCAGTAAAAATTTTGAATCGACGGTTCTTACTTGGAATCTCGTTTCATCAGTAACGTTTCATCAGTAACAGAAGCACGCTTTTCTGACAATATGAACGTTTTTCATAACAGGGCCATAAGAACTTAAATTTTGGAAAGAAAAAATTGTAAAAAAATTTAATACACATTAATCAAAGTAACAAAAAACTAAGAATCATTTACCTTATTATAAAAATCTGTAACTTTGAACTGCTAATAAATATTAAGATATCTATAAAGTTTGACAACAATAATTAATAAACATAAAAAATTCATTAACGGACGCTTCCAACTTTAGACTCTTCTAAGTAGTCGCGCTCTCCCGCATCCGTATCCGCTCCCGCATCGAGCTTTTAAGGTATGACTGTGACACCACAGTTGCTGCCATGAAATCAGAAAAGCATATCAGTATCTGCCTTAAAAATCTGCTAGTAGTGTCATTATACATCTTAGACCAGGGTACAGCTCTGCATATCACTCAATGATCAACTGATTTTGGTGCTTCTGTTTCTTAAATAACAAAATATATCTTTTTATTTTCTTTGTTTTCTTGGAAGTGTCCCTTTAGTTTATTTTTTTCTAGACTGTAAACATCTATATAATATATTTGTGGCAAGATAATTAATTATATGAGCCATGTTACTTCTTGATCTATTGAGAAGCCATAGTTCACCAATAATTGTTCCAAACATGCATTGTTGGTTGACAGAGAATCAACAGAAAGCAATGCCTCTTCTAAAGGATTGGTCCATTGACTTACAAGTAAACTTGGAGGGGAATGGCTCAAACCTCTAATATTATCTATGTCAGAGGGTTGCTAGTCTCCGAATAATTGAGTTAGATCTCCGACGTAATGCTTGACAAGATATTCGATACCATTTTGCGCTCGTGCAATGTTCGTTCATTCTTGCT
Source organism: Iris macrosiphon (assembly GCA_036927795.1). NCBI lineage: Eukaryota > Viridiplantae > Streptophyta > Magnoliopsida > Asparagales > Iridaceae > Iris > Iris macrosiphon. Next base: position 10,285,580 of record JAYESA010000012.1, on the reverse strand, counting down.
CGATTTCGAGCAATTGCATATTCTATTCTGATTCGTGGATGGCATTTCCGTTGTTTCTTGAACTTGGTTTGCAATGCCACGTGCTCCTATTGATGATGAGTTTGAGCATCAATAATGGTGTGTAGCCCAACGAATTAGTCGGAGCCTCTAGTTGCTTGATTTTATTTTTTGTATTTTCTTTGCTTTCTTTACACTCTCATTTGTGTGTCTGCTTTGCTTGAAGTTGCTTCCCTAGTTTGACAATACTTTAGAGGGCCGCTAAGTTAAGCTCTTTGCCTAGAATGAGGTTGTTGTAAAGTGTCGGTTGTCTTTCCAGTTTTTGTCGGTGAGCGCTATAGACGGCTACGTCTAGTACTTTAAACTTCCCTTGAAGAAGAACAAGTTCCGGCTTGCACCACAAGAGGAAGAAAGCAAATCAAGACTGCAAGTGTTGGCCTCTGAGACTACAGTGATGACCATTAAATTCATAAACAATCTTTTGTCATTAACCTTTGTTACCAAAGGAGAATCAAATCTTCCCCAGAAGAGGTTCGGCGAAATCAACTTCCAAACAAATTCTGAGTTTGGGAGAAAACCGCCAATGGGGCGGCTAACTAGTCTCTTAACAGAAGATGGAACAAAGAAGATGAGAGATGGGTTAGGGATTGCAAGCCAAATAACAGTACTCTCTCTCTCTCTCTCTCTCTCTCTCTCTCTTCATATTGAGAGAAGAAGACCACTTAAAAATCCTAAAGAAGGAACTGTCCATGACATAGTATTCTTTTTCTCCAGGCAAGGACCATGTCTACGTGCCTGGGATCAAGCAAACCAACAGAGTAAGGTTTACAGAAACCCCATTTCCAGATGAACTCTCTAACGCAAAACGAGCAAAATATTGGGCATCCCAAGGAAAATTTGAGCACCATTGTGAACTCGAATGTCTCCTCAAGTTGCTGATCCTCCATGCTTGTAAAGGAAATGTGGGAAAGGCCTTACGATTCGAGTGGGGTTTGGAGCTTAGAAGCCATAAACGGAAGCTAAGACAGAAGTCCGGACGGGAGCGGAAGCAAGAAAACGTGACTAGTTACAAGAGTCAAGTTAGGAGCGTGATGGGAGGGTACACTAATAAATTTTTATGTTTGTTAATTATTATTATCAAAATTTATATTTATCTTAATATTTATTAGAATTTATAAAGTTCAGTTCAAAATTATTAAAAAAATCATTCGCATGATGATTTTTATGATGTCAAGATAAGTAATCTTTAGTTTCTTGTTACTTTGATGAACGTGTATTAAAAATTCTTCAACTTTTTTTTCCAAAATTTTCATCCTTTTTTTAAATTATGGTCTTGTCATGAAAAGCGCTCGTGTCGCCAGGAAAACGTGTTCATGTCGTCCGGAAAAAGAGCTCCCGTAGCTCGGAAAACGAGCTCGTCACCGGAGAAACGAACTCTCAAGTAAGAAGCGCTGAATCGATGTTCTTATTGAGATTCGTTCACCTCCTAGGAGTTTATGGCTTCTAAGATTCGGAGTAGAGATGGACATAGTTTAGCTGGAGTGGGGAGGCGTGTTGTGTGTGCTTGCAGCTGGTTGCTTCAGGAGAGAAGCAAAGGATGGTTTGTGGTTAGATGGTGGAGAGGGAGCAGTGGAGGAATAGGGCACTGCATGATTTGTTCCCACAATGAGAGGACAACTCGTAAAGAGAGTTGGGTGGAGACTTGCTGGTTGGTTTACTAAAGGAGCAGCATTAATGGATGAAGGATCAAAAGAGCAAAATAAAAGCTCAAAAGTTGATACAAATTACTATGGCCATTGTTGTTGCCAACATGAGTAATAATAACATGGCTTGAACTGTGACCAAAAAAAGCATGACACGTACTGACAAGAGAACCCTCTAAAAGGAAATAACAAAGATGAACCTTTATAGAATACTGAAGATCCAATAGATCTTGTAAACAAAAACAATATACAGTGTTGTTGCTGGACTAATACTTGTGGTCATATAATTAACAAATTTAGTGATGAAGTTGGTCTCAATCCTGATGAACCAGGGGCGGAGGCAGGATTTCATAATAGGGCGGGCTAGCTAATAATTAGTTAAGGTTCTAAAAATTTATGTCAAAAATTCGACAAAGTTTCTTTTGTAAATTCGATGATTCGAAATCTATCATAGACAATAAACTTAAGAAAGGGTGCTCCACTTAGAAACAACTTGCTAGTTTGACTGATAATCTTTTATTGAACCATCTCATAACCACACATGTTAATTTTCTTGAACCAGTTAGGGGTGCATCAAGTGTCATAGACACGTAGAAAAATTTTTAATAACAAAAGTGCTGGTTAGCGCATTTTTTACTTCCTAAATCTGTATTAGCTCTAAAAAAATTTGAAACTTATTATGACTTATAGAGACTTGATATGCAACAAAGAACTCTTTAATTAGCAGGCACAATTAAAACAAATTTTTTGAAAACCAGACCATACAATTAGTGTAGATCTAAATTCTTAGACATATTACACTATTAAGCAACACAAATATCTTTACAATAAGAAATTTCAAACACAAACTAGATGTTGTCATATAAGAAAATATCTGTTAAAAGAACCCTAACAGAGATGACCAATATGATGCTTAAAAGTTTGACACATGGAGTCTCCAATCTATTAAAACGAACAAATATTTGTAAGATGCAGGAAAGCATAAACGGGTAAAAATCATACATTAGAAAAAAGATATTGCATATAAGAATACCATCTGATTATGGGAATGAAATGGACCTTTGCAACATACATGACATATAACCAAGGTAGTCAAAGGCGCAAGGCGCACTCGAGGCGCAAAGGGTCCAAATCGCCCGAGGCGCAAAGCGCACTTAAGGCGCGCGCCCGAGCGACGCGAGGCGCAAAAATTATATATATATATATATATATATATATATATATATATATATATTCACATCGGATTTCTACATTGATAAACATGTGTGCTTCAAATTCTCCCCTGTCTAGGTTGCAATCACTTTGAACTGAGTAAGTGAGAGAGAAAACAGTAAAAAAAAAGTACATCAGTTCAAAAAATAGTCTAAAAACAGTACAACAGTTAAAAAAATAGTCTAAACATGTTATTTTTTTGACAAGATTTTCAAGGCGCGCCTAGGCGCGCCTTGGCTATTCTAAGGCGCACATAGGCGCGCCTTAGGTGCGCCTTAAGAATTGCGCCTCGCCTGGAGTGCCCTGAGGCGCTACCCCTGCGCCTAGGAGCAAGGCGCGCCTTTGACTACACTGCATATAACTATCATAATATATTATAAAGTCATCCAGGATGGAATTCTAACTACTAATGGGAACTACTAACAGCAATACACAAGGAAAAATGAATTAAGATCAAAACAATTAAACAACAAAAAATTTGGGTTATGATTTAAAAAAAAATAGGGGTTAGGGTTTTACCAGAGGTCCAGACGAGATGAAGAAGCTGAAGTCTGAAGAGCCAAGAGGGAGATTGGGAGAGGCTAGAGTCGATATCGAGAGCAGGAGGAGCTGCGTCGCTGCAGCCTGGCGGTCGGGCTGGAAAGGGGAAGCACCAGCTGGCCCGCTGCTGCCCTACAGCCGAGATTCTAGAAGTCGGGACGACGGGACTCAATCACTCGGGATCGAGATATTGCCGTGTTGGAAAACACTGAAGAGAGAAGAGAGAGTCTGGAAAGAGAGGAAGAGAGATAGAGTCTTGGATTGGAGAGGTCGGACCCTAGTTGCTCACTTTAAAATTTTGTTTTGAACATACAGTTGCTATTTGCTAACTTAAACATCAGGTTGGATTTCTTTGTACAGTTGCACTGGACTGACTTTATTGTACTAGGCTGACTACTTTATATATAAAAAAAAATTATTAGCTTTATTTTTTTCTTGCACTGGGCTGTAGCCCAGTGCACACTGTGTCCCTCCGCCCCTGTGATGAACCATATGCATTACCTAATAACTACAAGTAGGACTTGTTTCAAAAAGTCAGAATTAGCAAAGACTACACATGCATATTAGGAGAGTAAGTCTAGGTACCTTAAAGCCAGGCGAACCAAAGAAGGTAAAAGAATATTGCAAGCAACAGCCTGCCCCTAGTGCTACTTTTAAGGCAATGCATCTGCAAATTACAGCTTAGTTCAAGAAACTATCGAATCGATGACGATGGGCTTGCCCCTTGTAACTGACCAAACAGAAGGCCAGTTAGAAGGTAGGTAAAGCTACCTTTCAAGCATGCATCCTTCAAGTTTCCCAAGACCACAAGAGGGTCTAGATGAAGTAAGAATAAGCTCCAAACTAACTCATAAAATAGACCTAGCGGAAATCACTGTTTTACAAATTGTACGAATCAAAGCCTACTTTTTAACGAACGTTAGTTTGAAACAATAGAAGAGGGGTGACACCTTACTGGAGGAAGCTTTCACTAATTCCTACAATAATCAGAAGTATCCCTTCGTGACCTGCTCCTGTAGTTCTTGAAAACTCCATGCATCATCTACTGAATACTCTCCTGTAACAAGGATTATGATGCATTTACGAGTCAGGTGCTGTTTCTAAAATTGTAATGGTGTATATTGTTGCTGCTTTAAGTTAACAGTGCAATGAGTGCATCATAACATACTATAAGTCTCACGTAAGTTTGACATACAAAACATACAAAACTACTGATTCAGGATAAAAGTTTAAAACACATATTGCTGACAAATTTACTGATCTCTAAAGAGGAGGGAGTGCAATCAAGATTCAATGCATTAGTTGGCTCAAAATAAACTCTTAACAAAAAAAGGAATATAACTCATATGAAACACAAGCATAGAAGGATCAGTCAAATTGACACCATTGGAACATAACTATGAGCATATAGATAATAATTTGACATTAAAAGATATGATCAAATTAAACAGTAAATTATGAATTCAAATATTCTGAATCGGATATTGTGTCCTGCATAACTGTTATAGGTTCATCTTCTCCTTTATTCATTTAACAAATTGGATTTTGAATCCATTAAGAAAAACAGCTACAACTTTTCAAATATGTCCTTTTATGGTTAAGGGCTGTTTAGTTTGCTGAAAAAAATTATGTAGCATTTGCAGATACTACAATGTGAAACATGTTACTGCATGCTATATTTAACTACAGCATTTGCAAAAACCATCGATGCAAAGAGGCCCCAAATGCAGCATTGGCAAATACACCCAAATCGATCAAAATTACAAATGCCTCATTTAAGATAATTTAGTCGGTATCAAAAAGAAAGAAGTATTTAGTCAGAGGTGACATGTCACTTGTTGCAATAAGTGCACAGAACAACAAACAAATAGCTGCATACAAGGCATGTCTAAATACCAAAACCGCATTCCCAATCTTCTTTATGCTATATTACAAAACAAAATCACATCTACCACGCTGCAATTATAGTTATCCAAACAATCAATTGCAAAACCAATTGAATTTGCAGTATTTGAAACGGTGGTACATTTGCAACTACTTTTACACTAAAAGTTGGGAGGAAACTCGTCTAACTGATATTAAATAAATTATCTAGCATGTTGGTACATTTGTAACTGTGATGAACCAAACAGCTCTACGATAAGTTTGCAACAAGAAGTAGAAGTTTCACATTTGATTCAACATTAATTAATGATTGCAAGTGTGACCTCAAAAGAAGTAATTGTTTATCAATAAACTTTTTCCAAGAATATGTTTATCAATTAAGATCACAAGCAATTTAAAAGGATTTGAGGCGGCAAGAAGGATGACTGGCCATTACAATTTGGAAGGGGAAAGAAAGACATTGCTTGAATTTGAACAGTCCATTGGAACATTATTGGACAAAACCATCTAATATTTTGGGGCATGCACCCCTCATCTTCAAGCATTGGCGTGAAAGCTCCTTGGTCAACCATGCTCTTCATCTTGCTCCGAAAGGAATTGGAGTATTGCAACTTTACTAAGAGGAACAAGATTACACCCCAACTTACGGAAGACCTAGTGTTTACCCACATGAATCTACATCTCCCAGGGAGAAGGGATCCTAGTTATAAATGTGAGACAAAGATGTGGGATATTGGAGGTGACAGTTTCAATAAGTTTGATGGTGAGGGGGTGCTAGAGTTCACAAATAACTCGCTTGATGAGCCCAACTTGGAGGCAAGAGTTTATTATGATAATGATGGGGTTGAAGCAACAGAGGTGAATCGAATATGCATATCAGTTATTGAATTCAGTTTGAAAGTTGAAGCATTTTTATTTTGGAGAATATGTCCTTTGCTACATTTCATATTTTATGTCATAGTATGTCTTTGTTATTTTGGATCTATGTTTATCTATGTATTTTGTCATGTTGGATTTATGCATAACGATGATGTTGGAATTTGAATCTAATGAGTGTGCTCTTACTCGTGTGTGTGTGTGTGTGTGTGTGTGTGTGTGTGTGTGTGTGTGTACAATATTCAGAATTCATGCCATCACCATATCATAATTCTTTTGAAGAAAAAATGTATTCCAAATAGGTATCACGTCCGTATCCAAATCCATGCAACATATTCTTTATTGCTAACCAAAGGCTAATGCGAGCCACATACATTGAACATGGTGCTAAGTGCTAACATACATGGTGCATAAATCAGTTTAGTTTTGTTCTCTACGAGGGGTAAAGAAACGCGCTAGGAAGCAAAGTTCTCTTTTTGGAGAATAGGAGAGGAACAAATTTCCCTATGTTACACAGACACGTATACGACGGGACAAAGGGACAGACACGACGGCATTAATACGACACTGGTTTTGGAATGTCCTAGTGTATTTTGGAGTTTCTATGTCATGTCTGCTATGTATCAACATGACCCAATGTGGACACGACACTGATTTTTGGCTTTTCGGTGCTTCCTAGAGTTACCTTACTGCTGTTAGACTCAGTCGGAGGCTTTGTTCTGTTCTCCACCATCTGTTGTTGATTGTTGTGCGCTTCATGGGTGGCAACAGTTTGGCCTGGCACTGGCCTCTTACTATTTTGCTTGCCCTATCTGCAGGCAGGTACTATTTTTTTTCACTTTCTTTTGCTTTGATATTGTGGTTTGTCCCATTGTGTCGTGGATTTCAAGTTAGCTTCCCAGATGATCTAGTGCACTGTTGTATTTATATTCCGACTACGCCAACCATCTATGCACTTTTGAATGTCCGTATTAGCAGATATGAAACACTGGGTATTTTTAGATATTTTGTTGTTCCTACGATGTGCAACTGTTTGCTTGATGAGTATTGGATACAACTATAATCATTTTGAATATAGCATTACAAAAATTATAAATTTTAAAAAGGTTTTTCCGACACTTAACCCGGAACTATCAATAATCTCACGATTAACCCCCAAACTATTAATATTCCAAAGTATTTTTTATAAGTATAGCTACAACGAGCACTGGATTAAATAGTTTGAAGTCTTTATATGGTTCCCCTTTGAAGTGCCCATGCTTCATAGATTATACCAGGACCTCATTTCACTACAAAACCCAACTTCCATCACGCGTGTGATTCCCTGCTAGTATAAAAAAGGTGAGATCAACTTTTTGATTAAAAGATGAGATATCATCCTGCAGAGCTCTACCAATTACTATATTGAAGGTTTAGCAGAAACTTCAATCATGGACTAATTGTGCACATCCTTGCAACTGTGAGTGGATTTTATATATATATATATATATATATATATATATATATATATATATATATATATATATAAACATTGATTCAGAGCTTGTCATTGTCGAAACTATTATTCATGAAGTTGAATAGATTTGGACAAAGTTGGAGAGAAACAATTATCCAACAGAGGGGGAAAAAATTCAAAAACAATGAGCATTAAAAAAGCATGATTAACTTACCAATAGAATCCCTCCGTAGTGCAGTCATATGAGCACAGCTGAAAACATATAACAAGGAATTAGACAGTCCAAGCAAAACTATACATGTCCAATCTGTAACTAATGCTATACTAGAAGCAGTTTCTCCTCTTCTCTATCAATACTAACATTTAATTAAATCAACAAAATCTTCAATGGGATTAAATCAGTACGACTTTTCTTTTTTTCAAAAGTGATGGTTCATAAGCAGTTCAAGACAAAGTCCAAGTGTAGAAGACGCAAGGAGCCACTTCAATAAATAGTGTAAGCAAATGAAGTAACTTCAATTAGTTGCAGAAAGTTTGTAAGAAACATACATAACACTAAATGTAATTGGTCTCAATGCACTGTATAGAACAAGATACCTGCCAAGAGCCTTCCCTAAATCTGCACAAAGAGATCGGATATATGTCCCTTTTGAACAAGTAACTCGGAATAACAAATTTTGTCTGCAGATAATTCAGTAAGAGATTAGTGATGCAATTACATACAAATAAGTAAAAAGATTCAGCTATAAATATTATTTTTATCAGAAAATATGTTCAAAATCTAAAATATGTCCCTTAGTTTTACACATTTTGACATAGATACCTTTGAATCTTGTTATCTGCTTAGAAGTCCCCAAAACATAGATAATGTAAGTTATAAGTTCCCTAGTTATGTTAACTGATGGAAGAGAGAAATTTCCTGCTGACTTAAATGAAAAAGATACATTCTGACTGTTTTGCTTCCTCCTAATCAAACCCCAATCCTTCTTGCCCCGATCCCACCCCCACCCCATCCCAATCCCTCAACCACTGCCACCAACATAAAATCGGATCCAAGAGACAACGAGTTGCCGCCAAATCCATCCTCTCCTCCCCCGCAACTCCACCTCATCCAATGGCATAACCAGAGGGCGGAGGAGGTGATGTGAGGAGTGACAGGGAGGTGGGTGGAAGCAGAGGGGTTGTAGCAGGGGAGGGAGGAGGGTGTATTTCTCCATCTACATGTGTGCTTTGCTTAACCATGGGTCAGATTAAATCTGACCTGACGGAGAGAGGCTTGGACTTATAACATTATTCGTGATTCAGGAAATTTCTAAGCAAATAAATATTTGGTGGACCTGTGTCAGACTTGAAATGGGGTAGATTTAAAGGGACGTGTATCTAAAAAAAACCTGTATAAATGCAATATACGACTCTACAAGCAAGAAGTATATAAGCTATCCATGCCAAATGCTACGTGAGTGCTGAGCACTAACAACATATTTTTAGAAATTACATAATTTTATAAATCTATATTACTATAGAACTGGAGAAGTTTGTGAAGCCAGCCTCAACCTTTTTGGACAATATTACCCATCTTTTAATAGATATAATGCTCTTAAAAAAATATGAAGAATGGATAACAATGTAGCTATTTCTAAAATTCAATGACGAAGGGATATCAAGAAAAAATGATATCTATGAACCCATTCCGTTAATTCTATCGGAGTTGATTATATATTTCTTATCCAAGAAGAAAATTATTAGTAAAGAATTAGCATGCAATAAAAAGGCCATATTTTATTTAGATTTCATTTATCTGGTGCTTTAAAAAGCTCTAGAAACTCCTACACGAGCTATCTTGCCTCATCGCTTGGGATCGCCTAGGTTCATCTAGCCTCGTCCGGAGAAGAGAAGTGCCACTTAGACAGCTTCTCAAATTTCATTTTCATAACACATTTTGTCACTTTTGTAGTTCATATTTAGGTTATCAAAATATGTCCTCTCTCTCTCTCTCTCTAAAAGCTCATCAAACTTGAGTTTTTAGACAATAAACTAAAAATAGAGTCAAAAACAATATCAAATTACCAATAGAAAACAACAAAGTAACTTAACAAGCAGTGTTCTAAAAATCGGCCTAGACGCCACCTAGGTGCTAGGCAGCCGTCGGCCGAACCGAAAATCCCGTATTCGGCACCCATGTGCGCATGTTTGGGCCTATTCGGCCCTGTGTAGCTGTTCGAATTTTGAGATTTTTCTTTTCTTTTCTTTGATGTTTAGTTGTATTGTGGATATGTCGTTTGGATTTTAAGATAGGATTTGGATTTAGAACATTGAAATTTCAAATTTGTAATATGAATTTCAAATTTAAAAAAATTATGGATTGTATTATATATTTAGAACATATTTATATTTCAAATTTCAAATTTGTATTATATATTTCAAATTTCAAGAAAAAAAATCAGTTAGGCCGCCTACGCAGCCCTCCGTCGCACCGAATCCTCCCAGCGAATTTTAGAACACTGTTAACAAGATCACAAATAGTCTACCAAACACAAAATTAAGTTTAAAAACAATAACAACATACATAAGTCATTATTATAGAAGACAAATTGTTCAAAAGGAAAAAACAAACATAAGATAATCAACGAGTCAATGTTACAGATTCCTAAATGACTTAATGAATCATTCTTCTTTCTACTAAATCATCCATCATTCATCTTCATAATCTAAGTCTAATAGATCATCTTAAACATTATCATCAATATCATCATCGAAAATTATATTTTCATCCTACTTAATCTCCTCGATTTTCTTTTTTCTTTTCTTTTGTTTGATTTGTGTCTATTTAGTTAGTAACTTATAGTGTTAAAACTTAAAAAAAACTATTTGAGCCTTTAAAACACAAGTTGCAACTTTAAAACCAATAAAACCAAACAAACCCACAAAACTTATAAAAATAAATCCAAACAAAGTCCAAAAAAATTGCATAAAACACCCAACACACAGACGCGAATCTAGGCTCACCTAATTACTCATTCGTCAAATCTCGTCTTTGACGCATTTCTCGCCTAGGCGTTGCCTAGAGAAGATACCTCGCCTACATTTGGATTAGGCGGTGAAACATCGCCTCTCGCCTTTTGGCCGCGAAACATCGCATCTTGCCTTTTGAGCGCCTAATAAGCGGTGCCTTTAACAACAGTGCATATTTACCATTTAAAATTTATTTAGATTTTCATTTACCATTGGGTGTCCTTAACGTCATGCACTTTGTTTTCTAACCTAGATATTATACTTTATTTTTTTTTCTACACAGATGTTACACTCTTTATTTTGTTAACATTGTCTCGAAAAAAAGTCTCGCATGTATAATTAACTTTATATTATTTTATTATGATCATAATAAATAAATATACATTGCGCATGTGTTTATGCTAGTGTCTCTGAAAGAAAGACCTAAAGCTATTCTTTCAACCAATAAAAAATACACCAGCAAGAACTCAAAAGCAATGCATACCAAAAGTTACAAGAAATCTCGCTCAAGCCTATCACCTCAAGTTTCCGGAGAAAGTCCAATCCACCTACTCCTCTTTCCTTCTTTCTATGCAACCTTTTCTACTACTTAATGCTCGATGTGTTGTTGAGAATAAGGGCGAGTTATTGGCTGCCCCCCCCCCCCCCCCCCCCCCCCCCCGAGTGATCCCAGGACCTCCCCTCCATACCAAAGGTCTCAAACACTAAGGTTGTCCAACCTTTGGTTTCTCCGGCTCGGTGTTGTCACGACACTCGTTGAATGGGAGCCCTCTATAGGGGAGCTAAGGTCTAGCATCACACTCCTAACTTTCTACCAAAGGTTATAGATGTACCTCCGAGTAACAAATGTTGGTTCTCTTCATTCATTTGGCTAATAAATTAGTCCTCTTGGCTCTCCCTGGTCACCTTCTCCAAGGGTTTTGGGTTGTAGCTTGTCTGGATCAATGTTTTAAAAAGCTCTAGGCGATCTTCCTCGTCTCATTGCCTTGGAGCACCTAGGCGAGCCTAGTCTTGCCCGGAGAAAAAAAGTCACCTGGACAACTTCTCATATTCCCTTTTCGTAACACATTTTGTCCTTGTAACTTATGTTTGGTTATCCAAATGTACCATATATTCCTAAAACTCATCAAACTTGAGTTTAGACAATAAACTAAAGCAAAAAGTATATATATATATATATATATATATATATATATATATATATCAAATTACCAACAAAAAAAATAACAAAGTAATAAGATCACAAAATAGTCCATGAAACACAACATTAAGTTTAAAAATAATAACTTCACTCATAAGTCAATATGATAGAACACAAATTGTTCAAATAGAAAAACAAACATAAGATAATCGACGAGTCAATTTTCTATATGCATAAATGACTTAACGAATCATTCTTCTTCCTACACAATCATTCATCATTCATCTTCATCATCTATGTCTAAGAGATCATCATGAACATTATCATCATCGAAAAGAAATCTTCATCCACATTGCTTGATAGATTTTGTTCATTATTATTCTCCTCTTTTTCTTTTTATTTATGTCTATTTAGTTAGTAACTTATAATGTTAAAACTTAAAAAAAAAACTCTATTTGGACCTTTAAAACTTAAGCATGCAAATTTATATAAATAAAAAAAAATCAAACAAACCCATAAAACGTACAAAAAAAACCCAAACAAAGTCCAATAAAACTGCATAAAACACCCCAACACACCAAGGCGTGCACCTAGGCTCGCCTAATTACCCAGTCACCTAATATCGTCTTTCTCGCATGAGAGTCGCCTAGAGAAGATACGTTGTGTGCCTTTTGATTAGGCGGTGAAACATTGTCTCTCGCCTTTTGGACGTCTAGGCGGTGCCGCCTTTAACAACACTGCCCTGGATATTCCTCAACCACCAAAATCTCATATGATTCGCGTAATTAGGCCGAGAGGTGTCTCAACCTCAGGTCCTATAACCTGCAACACCAATAGGCATGGAAAGAGGCTTCAATCTCACCACAAGCCAACTTCTTGCCCTATATACCCCCCCCCCCCCCTTTCCTTTTTCTCCTCCTCCTCTTCTTTGCGAAAGAGCATGTGGAAGCATCCTTGCCGCCATCTTAGACGATTGCCTCCCACAGCAACTCCACTCATGTATGAAGGCTTCGTGCACTTAGAAGGCAACCACTAACACTCCAGATTGAAGGAAACCCTTCTGCCATCAATTTGAAATGTAACTCCCTTCCTTAGCTCTCCATCTACTCATATCTCCACATAGCACCTAGCAAACATCAGGAATCATTAGTGAGTCTACATAACTAG